>CABHPP010099697.1:0-10584 GCA_902168425.1 Peromyscus attwateri
AAAGTGTATTCATAAAGACTTGTTCACAATTGCACAGGCAAATTCTGGTAAGGCATGACTGTATTTACTGTGTGAATTCTAATTGAGATTTATTTACTAGACTCAGGAGTTGTTAACAGTTGGTAAGCTTATATCATGGAGAAAAATCTTTAAAATGTTCCCTTCACCAAAGTAAATTTGTACTAGAAAGATTCAAGAGAACAAAGAAAAAGATTGACTTGTTCTGTTCAATATGTTAACTATTTTGTAACATTGGACAGGGCGCACCTCTAGGTGACTAGCAGAAGTCCGGCCTTCCAGCATCTAGGACTTCATCCTATAGTCTTCCATGGTCCTCAACATGAAGGGACCAGACTGTCTCCACAGTCAGACATGCCTAGGAATTTCCTTCAAGAAGGAAAGAATAAAACTCAGAATATCTATGTTTTATTCCATGTAAGAGAGAGTGGAATTTTATCTTACAACTTTACAGTTTGATTTGTCTTCCTATTCACTGTGTTGAGTGATGTAATTCTCATTCTAGGGCAAACAAATTTTTATTGAAACTCCATAGGAAAAGTCTCATACAACATGAATCATTCTAATATACTAAAATAATTAGTATTTCTAATGTGACACAGTGATGACCTCTGGTTTATCACAGGGAAATAAAAGGGTGCAAAGGGTAGGGTCCTTGGCTTTTTAAAATCAAGCTCATATTTAAATTATAAATATTTTATGCTTTGTTAACTTGAGACTATCTTAAGGAAAATGCTCTTTGGGGAGCACTCTTTTGTCTACTTTTAACTGCAGACTATTTAGTCTGTGTTTAGTGGTTTCTGATTCTTACAATAATCAGTGATGGTGAATGTGCTGCTCCTGTTGGGAAGAAGAAGCTGCTGAGGCTGGGAGTGTGTTTCTGCCTGCACATAGACCCCACCAATCTAAGAAATACTAGAATGAACTTTGAGTCTAGACAAAACGAAGCTCCAGATATGACAGGTGACAGGAAAAGCCACAAATGACTTCTTATTTGGCTGAATTAGACACAGTCCTCATAGATAAAGAACAAAGCAAAGCAAAACCCATTTGAGATGGACACTTAACTCTTTGTGTTGTTGTTTGCTTTTTAAGATGAGTGTCATAATGAAAAGGGGAAGGTTAAACCCATTGAAAGCATGTGAAAAGTAAAGAACATTTTCTCCCAGTGACCTTTTAAAAGTAGGTAAGAACACATTGGGAGTGATTTATATTCTGTCAGCTTTCTATGAAAAGCATGATAGTATTTCAACCCACTTTCACTAACATCTCTAACCAATTTTTACTTCTCTTTAACACAGAAAACTGATTTCTTTGTTTTAAAAATCTTTTAAGGACATCAAAGACGAAATCTTAGGCCAAGTTAGACAAAGGAAAAAAAATCATTCCAGCATTGTGTATGAATATATGACTTAACTGCTTTAAATTTTACTTCCTGTCTCTGATAGGCTACATAAGATCTTTACGATCTAGTCATGCTTGGATTGGAAGGTGAAATACAGAACTCCTAGAATCCAGGAGACTGAAGTTGCAACTGTATACATTCTTCTATCACACACAAAAAGCCTTCTTTCAAGGCATTGTCAGCCCCTATATCCTTGGAGTTCTCACTGAAACCAGCAGTATTGAAGGAAAAAGACTATGACTACTTTCCATGCATTTCCTTGAGTTTGTAAGGACAGCCACATGCTCCTGGCTCCTCTCATTAGAGTGAACTGGTGATAACCTATCTCAATGAATGATGTTAGATCTCAACAGCTCTACTTAGCTTTTCTATAGCATATTACATAGCATTTGAGCTTGGTGTGGTCATTTGAATGAGACTGACCCCCATGGCTTATATATTTGAATACTTTGTCCCCACTTGGTGCACTGTTTGGTAAGGATTAGGAGGTATGGCCTTGTTAGATGAGGTGTCTCCTTCGGGATAGGCTTTGAGGTTTTAAAAGACTAATGCCATTTTGAATTAGCTTTCTCTGTCTCCTGCTTATAATGTGAGATGTGAGGTCCTAGCTGTTCATGATTCTTTGCTCCATTATCATGGATCCTAACCACCTGAAACCATAATTCCAATTAAATGCTTTCATTTATGAGTTGCCTCTGACATGGCGTTTTATCACAGCAATAGAAATGTAACTAATACATGTTGTTTTAGGAGTATAAAATTTTCCTTCATAGCTTCCTTTGTTAGACTGAACATATCTAATACAAATAATATAGAAACCCACTACTACCCAATCATGAATGAATTATACAATTGTTTTCTTGGGAATTATAGAACTGAGATGAAGGACGAATTAGAGAAATGTATTTATGAATATTGGCACCATCTCTAAAAGCGTTGGTGCCCATTACCTGCCCACAGAGAACTTGGCTAAGCGCATTGAGTGTGCCAAGGAATGAAAGCCAGAAACTTGGCCAAGACCAACTGGATGGTTATTGCCATGTCTATGCAGTTGCAGGTGGTCATGTTATGGATTAACTATTTGGGTATGGAGTGGATTTTCCTACCACTCCACACATTAGTGTGGGAATGCAAACCTAGGGAAGGAAAAAGCCTCTAACAACTTTATTTTCTTCTGAGGTTGGATGATGTATCATTTTTGCTTAATCCTGTGCACACATTCCTCCTTTTTATTTTTACTCTTTTCTAATATTCGGATTGACCCCACAGACTCTTGCATGCTAGGCAAGTTTTGTAGTGCTGAATTACCATCCTAGCCTGTACAATTACTTCTTAATTCACCACTGTGGCCATTTTATTTGGCTTAAAGGTAGAAAGGAATTAAAGAATAAGAACTGTTACTGCGCATTTCAAAAACCTTGCAGGAACAGAAAGAATTGTGGCAGTCCATAGCTTAAGTGTATGGTAGAGTGTAATGCCAATCATTTGCAGTGCTGGGAACCCTGAGCCCAGGCCATTGCTGTTCCTCAGCTGCCTTCTAGTGGTAGCCCGACTACTGCTTTTGACCTCTGTGTTTTTTAGGATTACCACAGTTCCACAGCTGGCCAGCAGCATGCTTTCTGGTGGTTAAAAATGGCATGTATGCTGAAGTCTGGATTTTTTTTTCAAGACAGGGTTTCTCTGTGTAGTTTTGGCACCTTTCCTGGAACTCACTCTGTAGCCCAGGCTAGCCTTGAACTCATAGATCCACCTGCCTCTGACTTCTGAGTGCTGGGATTAAAGGCAGGCGCCACCACCACCCAGCTGAAGTCTGGATTTTGATTCATTCCAGATGTGTAATTTTAGAAGAATGTTGCCATGTCTTTGAGAAGTAGTGCTATATTCTTAGATCATGAGTTATCATGACGCTAGAACCTGTTTCAATACACAGATAGTGTTTTCCTATTGAGAAGGTTACTTTAATTAGAGATTTTTCCCTAGACAAAAACATTTTCTGAATTTGTCTTTAACAAAGGTATATATCAAAATAGACAAATTAAGTGAATCAAACATCTATACATAGATTAAAACCTATGTAAATATGAAACATGAATATATACATTTCTAAAAATTATATAAACCAATAATACCTGTGTGCTTTATATTTTTTCACGTGGTTTTCATTTACAATTGGAGCTAGAGTTACAGATGTTTGTGAGCCATCTGATGTGGGTTCTGGAATCTGAACTCTGGTCCTCAAGAATGAATAATAATCATTTTTTTTTATCTCCTGAGTCATCTCTATAGCCTATTATTGCCTTTTCATGAAGACTTAAACAAATCTTGCCTTTTGGCTATTCCTCTCATTGTGTTACTTTGCGTCTTAGTCATACCTGACACAAAATAAGTACAAAAGCTATCACTCTTATAAAAATGCTACAATAAAGTACTTTATGGCTCATCTTCAAATATTATGGTGCCCTGGTAAACTTAGCCACCTTAAAGAGTCCCTTGAAGATGTCCGTAGCAGTGAGAATAGAGGAAGGATAGTGCCAGAGCATGAATATGTTATCCAGTCCATCCTAAAGACTCATCTGCTATCTTTACAGGGCCAGAGTAGTAGGACTAATGTGGGAAATAAAGAGTATACGTCATAGCAGCAAAGAGGACATTAAAACTCAAAATACACAACACTGTATCTGTATTAGTGTATATATATTTTTTAAAAGTCAGTGCAACCAAGTAGCTGACAGAAGCAGATTAAAGCAGGAGAAACTTACTTTGGCATGCAGTTTCTACTCTTTGACGCGGGGAGGTCATGGTGGATGTTGAGCAGCAGGAGTGTGAGGTGAACTCTCCTCACAGCTTGATAAACAGAGAATTTGAGTCAGAACCAGAAGGTAGACATCCCCCTTCAAACTGCATTCTTTGAAACTTTCTGCTAGTAGGCCATAATACCAAAGGCTCCCCCATCTCCCCAAACACCACCACCATGTGTGGACCAAGGGCTCAAACATGTGAGCTTGTGGGGGATATTCCACATCTCCACATTCACATCATAAAAATTTCTAAACTTCCTTTGCATGGGAACGATAAATAGGTAAATCTTTAACAGGAGGATACAGATGGAGCTGTGTGGTAATGTTGCTAGACAAGAGCTGTCTCAGATGAGGGAAGACTTACCTGTGCTTCTTGGCCATGCTTCCTTATTCTAGTTTCAAGGAAACTTAACCCTTCCCAGAAGATGACCTTGAAAAAAAAGTTACAGGCTGAAGCTGTTGGGACAGAGAAGGTAGAGTCAAATCAACCCAGGAATGTTAAGTCAGGATTTCTTTTATACAAGAAAGAAATCCATGTCTTTTTCATATACTATACACTTGTATATTTTAAAGTTGAAAAAAAAATCATGTGTATGTATCTGTGTGAGTGTCTGCCATGTGTGTTCAGGTGCCTGCAGTGACCCAAATAGGGTCTGAGTCCCGTGAAGGTGGCATTCCAGGTGGTTGTTTGTTGCCTGGTGTGGATCCTGGGAAATGAAATCCTGTCCTTGGAAGAGCAATCAATGTTAACTCTAGGTCCCTGGTTTTGTTTTGTTTTTTATATGAGTGCAAATCCTTAATTTTAAATATAGACAAGAACAGTAAGAGTTGTGCAAGGCCACACTGCAACATTAGAAATCGAGGTATCCATCAATACTAATTCTATCTGTATTTAAACTTTTAAAATTCTGCTGTTCATCATGCATTGGTTTTACATTAATTTTTATTTTTAAGATGTTGCCTTGGGATTCTTGCTCATGGGCAGATGAAGTATAAATGCTTTTTCCAGCCCTCCTTTCTGTAATGGTAGTTAGAAGGCAGACAGGCCAGTGTTCTCAGGGCAGGGGAATGGCGCTGTGAGTTTTCAGATTTATAATTAGTACATGGAAATGAAGAAGCAGGAAAACGGCTGGTACTAGTGGAAGCAGAAAGACAAGCCCATCCAGAAGGGCTGCTCTCTCAGGGAAGCAAGTCAGAACATTTCCCTAGAAAGTTACTACAGTGTTTCCAGCAATGCCAGAAAAAAATCAGTAGCTGCGTATCATCCAAGCCAGCAAGATATGAAGTCAGATCTGAGTAGAGACCTCGCGGAAGCAGCAACATGGGCCCTCCACAGGCTTTTTGTCTGAGAAAGCCGAATATAAAGCTTGGACCTTAGAAATAGATTTTTGAATGTTTAAAAGAGTTTTAGATTTGCAGCAAAGGTTAATTTAGGGTGCGGATTCTCATTTGTCTTCTGTTCTGTACTCTACCCTGCATGGATGGGTTCTCATTATAAGTATCCCCTACCAGAGTGGTACATTTGTTACAACTGCTGAAGCTATATTGGAGCATCATTAACAACTGACATCCGTGGATTACCGAAATGTCACTTGGTAGTGAACATTCAGCAAGGTTTGACAAATGTATACTGATATGGGACCACCATCATTGTGATGGTACACAGTGGAGTCACACTGTCCTAAAATTCAGTCCATCTTCCACTTACTCAGTCTCTCTACCACCCTGGATACACCTGATCCTTTTAATGGTCTTTGAGTTCTGCCTTTTTTATAGTGTCATGCAACACGCAGTGTGTGTGCAACCTTCCCAAACTGGCTTCTTCATTTTTCTGTGTGTGTGTGTGTGTGTGTGTGTGTGTGTGTGTGTGTGTGTGTATTTTAATTAAGAAAAAAATGTTATTCCTTTTACATACCAAAGATCCCCCCTCTTCCCTTCTCCTGCCCCTCCAACCTCCCCCTCCTAATCCATCCCCCCATTCCCTTCTACAAGAAGGTAAGGCTCCTATGGGGAGGCACATTTAGTAGAGGCAGGTCCAAGCCTCTCTCCCTGCCTCAAGGCTGTGCGAGGTGTCCCATCATTGAAGTGGGCTCCAAAAGGCCTGCTCATGTACCATCTGATCCTACTGCCAGGGGGCCCCTTAAGCAGATCATGCTACACAACTGTCTCACTGTGCAGAGGGCCTAGTCCAGTCCCATGCAGTATCCACAGCTGTTGATCTAAATTTCATGAGTCCCCACTAGTTTGGTTTGGTTGTCTCTGCAGGTTTCCCCATCATGGTCTTGATGCCCCTGTATGTTTTGTTTTTTGAGACAGTGTTTCTCTCTTTAACTCTGGCTGTCCTGGACTTCCTCTGTAGACCATCCTGGCCTCAAACTCAAAGAGACCGCCTGCCTCTGCCTCTGGCATGCTGAGATTAAAGGTGTGCACCATCACTGCCCAGTTACTTTTGTTCATTTATGTTTCTGCGTATCTTATTGTAGCTGGCATATCATTTCTTTTGGCTTTCAATATATCTTAATAATACCTTTCTGTCTGGGTATAATTTTGTTTACCCATTTTTGGATATATTTAATATTTCAGTGAACCAACAGAGTCCTCCAAAGAGGGGGAACCAGTTTGCATTCCCATCAACACTGGAGGAGAGTTTCTATTGCTCCATATTCTCCCACACATTTGCATTTGGGTCATTTTGATAAGTATGTAGTTGTATCCTACTATTGCTTGCATTTGTAATTCTATAACATATCCTATAATACCAAGGAGCTTTAGAATGCTACCCTGAACTCTGCATATTTTATTAGGTGAGAGAACTCTTCTGTTCTTTTGATCATTTTAAGGTTTTGTTGCATTTGAAGAATTCTTTATATATTTGGATTATAGTTTTTTTAATCATTAACCTTGCATAAACATTCTTGTCTAGTCCATGGCTTGTCATCCTCTTGATAATATTTTGCATAAAAAGGAGACATTTTTAATTTTTATGTAGTCTGACTTAATACATTTTTTCATGGATTATGCCTTTGGTAGTTTAGCTAAGGAAACCATCATTATGCGTATAGCCATCTAGGTTTTCTTTTTCGGTGCCATCTAGGAAAGTTATAGTTTGCATTTAAACATAGATCAATTTAAGTCTTTATCTACAGAGGTTGCAAGCACTGTGCCTGGATTCTTCTTTATTCTTTTCTTTCTCCTTCTTTCTATGTGAATGTTCCTGTGAAGAAAAGACCATATTTCCTAAATTAGATGGCCCTTGCTCCTTTGGGAGGATTAGTTGACTGCATTAATATGAGATTAGTTTTTGTTCTTTCCTGTTCCACTGAGAGTTTTTCTTTCATTTTTCCAATGCCTTTTCTATTATTTTGCCTACTGTCTTAATTACAGTAGAATTATAGAGAATTTAAAATCCCTTGACTTTGTTTTTTCTTTCTACATAATGATATTATTTTATTGATATTAACAAAATAGAGTGCTGATGAACAACTGGGATTGTGCTGAATCTGTAGGACAAACTGAAATAAACACTTCACATTTATTTTTACTTTAAAGTATTTTTTGAGATTGTGCTATATCTACAACATTTCTCCCTCCTTCCCTCTCCTCACTCCAAACACTCCTCTATCCCTCCCTGCTCTTTTTCAAACTCCTGGCCTCGTTTTCATTAATTGTCATCACACACACACACACACACACACACACACACACACACACACACGTGTATATCTATGCATGTGTATATACATATTTAAGCCTAAATATAACCTGTCCAAGCTATATAATTTTACTTGTATGTATGTTTTCAGGGCTGACCATTTGGTACTGGACTAACAACTGATGTACTCTTCCCTGGAGAAGACTATTTCTCCCACTCTCAGCATTCCATAGTCTCCTATAGCTTTTTGTGTAGGACTGATGTCTTATCATCATTTTCCCCATCTGTTTTAGCATGTCTGTTCATGTAGATCTCATCCATTTCTCCGTCATTGGGCGATCCCCGTGTCTTTCTTGGGGTCCCGTTATCCAGGTAGCCTCCCTGGTGTTGTGAGTAGCCATCCAGTCATCCTTGTTCCACAACTAGTATTCTCCTATGAGTGGGTACATACCATGTTTGTCTTTCTGAGTCTGGGTTACCTCACTCAGGAGGATCTTTTCTAGATCCCTCCATTTGCCTGCAAACCTCATGATGTCATTGTTTTTCTCTGCTGAGTAGTATTCCATTGTATATATGTACCACAGTTTGTTTATCCATTCTTCGGTTGACGGGCATCTAGGTTGTTTCCAGGTTCTGGCTATTACAAATAATGCTGATATGAACATAGCTGAGCAAGTGCCCTTGTGGTATGATTGAGCATTCCTTGGGTATATGCCCAAGAGTGGTATAGCTGGATCTTGGGGGAGATTGATTCCCAATTTTCTAAGAAAGCACCATATTGATTTCCACAGTGGCTGTACCAGCTTGCATTCCCACCAGCAGTGGAGGAGAGTTCCCCTAGCTCCACATCCTCTCCAGCACAAGGTGTCCTCAGTGTTTTTGATCTTAGCCAATCTGACTGGTGTAAGGTGGTATCTCAGAGTTGTTTTGATTTGCATTTCCCTAATGATTAGGGATGTTGAGCAATTCCTTAAATGTCTTTCAGCCATTTGTGTTTCCTCTGCTGAGAATTCTCTGTTTAGTTCTATGGCCCATTTCTTAATTGGACTGTTGGGAATTTTGATGTTTAATTTCTTGAGTTCCCTATATATTCTGGATATCAGTCCTCTGTCAGATGTGGGGTTGGTGAAGATCTTTTCCCATTCTGTGGGCTGTCGCTTTGCCTTGTTGACCGTATCCTTTGCTCTACAAAAGCTTTTCAGTTTCAAGAGGTCCCATTGATTGATTGTTTGTCTCAGTGTCTGAGCTACTGGTGTTATACCTAGGAAGCGATCTCCTATGCCAATGCGTTCAAGACTACTTCCTACTTTCTCTTCTAGCAGATTCAGAGTAGCTGGATTTATGTTGAGGTCTTTGATCCACTTGGACTTAAGTTTTGTGCATGGTGATAAATATGGATCTATTTGCAGCCTTCTGCACGTTGATATCCAGTTATGCCAGCACCATTTGTTGAAGATGCTTTCTTTTTTCCATTGTACGCTTTTGGCTTCTTTGTCAAAAATTGTATGTTCATAGGTATGCGGATTAATGTCAGGGTCTTCAATTCGATTCCATTGGTCCACAAGTCGGTTTTTATGCCAGTACCAGGCTGTTTTTATTACTGTAGCTCTATAGTAGAGCTTGAAGTCAGGGATCGTGATGCCTCCATTGGTATCTTCCCTGGTCACCTAGTGTTTAGGCAGTCATGTTGGTTAAATGTTATAGGTGTAGCTCCTGACAGCACTAGGAGACACATTCTCAGAGCAAACTCTTCTGGCTCTTAAAATCTTTCTACTCACTTTTCCTTAATGTTCCCTAAGTGTTAGGGGCAGCAGTGTTTAACAGATGCAGCCATTGGGACTGGGCTCCACAACTTTGCATTTTGATTGGTTGTAGTTTTCTGTAGTTGTCTCCATCTTTTGCAAAAAGATGTTTTCCTGGTGAGGGGTGAGGACTGTATGTGTTTATGGGTATAAGGACAAATATTTAGATTGTTGTTAGGGATTATGCACATATACCTTGACTGTAACCAATAACCAATAGCTCTTTAATTGAACTTAAACACTTCTCAACAAGAGGGAAATCATGCCAGGTACAAGAAACCTAGTGTTAGTGAAGTAATGGCTATTGGGGGAGAATCTACAACTACTACTTTATTAACCAGCATAATCCTATTTTTTGAGTGGGTCATCTGTTTTCTTCCCTCTGTTTTTTGAGCTATTTGTATATTCTGGATATTAATCCTCTGTCAGATGTATAGCTGGCAAAGACTTTCTGTTTTTTTGTATTTATTGAGATGAACATGTGATTTTGTATTTAAGTCCATTTTTGTGACTTATTGCATTTATTGACCTGCATATGCTGAACCATCTCTGCACTTCACGGATAAAGACAACTTGGTGATAATGTAAATCCTATTGATGTATTTCTGTATTCTGTTTGCAGATGTTTTAGTGAGTATTTTTGAGTCTATGTCCATCAGGGATTTTGGCCTGCAGTTTCTTTTTTCATTGTTGTATCTACCTGGTTTGGCTGTTGGAGTGATACAGGGTTCCCAGAAGGATTTTGAGACTGCTCCTTCTGGTTTTGTTTGTTTGCTGATGTATTTGTATTTTTGACTAGTTTAAGAATGATTGGCTATATGTTTTCTTTGAATGTTTGGGAGAATTCTGCTGTGAATCCATCTGACCCTGGACTTTCTTACTTGGAAGGCTTTTTATTATTATTTCAGT
>CABHPP010099703.1:0-69048 GCA_902168425.1 Peromyscus attwateri
AAAAAAAAAATTTAATGTTCAAGCTTTTCCCCACCTTCCGAGTAGATTTTAGATGAGATTATTAATACTTCATGCCCAAGAATGAGTTCTTTTTCACTCTTCTCTGAATGCAGAATATTCTGGACACCTTTTAAGAATTTATATTTAAAATCTATTTGTGTCTTTTAATAGACATATAACCTTGGAAAAAGGTACTTTACTACTTCAAGATTCAAACTATGCAAAATATCTAAGATATTAACTGTTTGAAAGCCCTCTGTGAGGATATGAGCTAATGCATATAAATCACCGGGAGCAGTTCAGGAGCCTCGGGCAATGCAGTGGCCATTTCCATTTTCTCATAGTTCTTTAGCATGGTGGGCCTTGATAAATAAGAAAGAACTATACAGCCAGTCAAGCTTCCTAACAATATGACAGGTTGTGTATCCTTTGTCCAAAATGCTTGGAGCCAAAACTGTTTCAGATTCCTGAGTGTTTTCTGTAATGGTTGTATAGATTTTATTGCTTTCATGCCCTTGATAGGAAAATACAAATGTGAAATTGTCCAAACATTTTATGATGTTTATTTATTTAGTGTG
The DNA here is from genome assembly GCA_902168425.1 of Peromyscus attwateri. Lineage (NCBI taxonomy): Eukaryota > Metazoa > Chordata > Mammalia > Rodentia > Cricetidae > Peromyscus > Peromyscus attwateri. Next base: position 579 of record CABHPP010099703.1, read on the forward strand.
TGTGTGCATTCATGAGTATACCACAATGTTGGAGTGGAGGTCAGAGGGTAACACGCAGGAGTCAGTCCTTTCCTTCTACTGTGTCAGTCCTGGAGATTGAACCCTGGTCCTCAGGCTTGAAGGCAAATGCCTTTACCCACTGAGCTACCTCACCCGCCCAAAAACTGTTTTATCTTCTGTGGTGGTTTGAAAGAAAATGTCCCTCAAAGGAAGTGGCACTATTAGGAAGTGTGGCTTTGTTGGAGTGGGTGTGGCCTTGTTGGAGGAAGTGTGTCACTGTGGAGGCGGGCTTTGAGGTCTCATATAGCTCAAGCCACGCCCAACATTGCAGATCACTTCCCGTTGCCTGCAGGTCAAGATGTAGGAATCTCAGCTCCTTCTCCAGCACCATGTTTGCCTGCATACCACCATGTTGCACCATGATGATAACAGATTAAACCTCTAAAAATGTAAGCCACCCCAATTAAATGATTTTCCTTTATAAGAGTTGCCTTGGTCATGGTGTCTCTTCACAGCAATAGAAACCCTAACTAAGACATATACCAATTTAAATTTTCATTTTTTAGTTAGCATAAAAGTAATGGGTTTTACTGTTGCATTTTTACATGTCTATAACACTGTGCCTTTCTTATAATTGCTCTCTACACTTCTCCTTGTCTCTATTCACCTCTCCCTTGAAGGTGCCACCCCCTACCTTCCGCATTTATGTCAGACATATATTAGATAAATGCAAGAAGACAACTAAATATAAAATCTGTTTTAAATAATAAAGTTAAAGTACTACAAAAATTATAATTAAAAATAAAAAAATGGTAACAGCAGATTACAAAAAAAAAATGAAAATGTTGGAGTGACCTCCTTCTGGTGCTTTGAACTGGAGTTAGCCAGTTTGGGGCAGGGGTGGTTGCCACTGGATACTGCTGTCTTCTCTACTATGTGGGATACCTGCCTGGGCCCTCTTCCTTTTGGGATTGTGCCTTTGCCTATCAGGAGCTTCTGCTGACCACACTTCGCTTTGCAGTCTGAGGTGAGCAGAAACTCCTGAGGTGCCTCAGTTTGTGTTCGCTCGAGTAATGAATGTTCTAGCCATGAGATGTCTCCCAAGTGTGGTGGAGGCAGAAGAAGCAAGCTCAACATCTAGATCCACACAGGCAGATGGACATCTGTGCTTTCAAACCCACAGGGCATCACACCTCCTGCTGGATGGATGAAGCTGTGGAAGTCAAAGACTCTGCTGGAGCTCTCAAGATCTCAGTGTCACTGGCAGTGACCCTTGCAGCTCATAGGTCGCCTACTCGGTGGTCACACATAAAAAGACACAAAAATAGGAGGGGGACTTCTTGGGAAGAAGTGATTCCATGGAAGAAGGAGAGGGGATGAGGGGCCCGTAGGGGTTTTCACGACTAAAATTCATTACATACATGAGTGAAACTGTCAAAGGATACAAGAATAAAGTAATAAAAAAAATTAAAAACAAGCACATCATCTCAAAAACAAAGGGAAAATGTCGAGTCACGTTGATCTTAGGCTAGGAGCTCTCTGAGCCTACATTTCTCCTTAGGTGAGGGGCTCAGCTTGCAGCAAACCAGAGTGGTCCACCAACCACAGTAACCTTCACAGCCCCAGAGGGACGTCCAGGCACCTGAACTTCCTGAGAGTGTCGGGTCTGATCCTCTGTAAATTGTTTCCTGAACCGGTCTCCCACTCTTGGTGTGGCATGTTGACCACAGGCTTTGTGATTGTTTCTTGTTCTGAGCGCACTGTTTTAGCTCAGTCTTAAACAACGGGTTCTCTCTAAAACATGGCACCTGACCACAGTTTTTGGACACACAGAGAGAGACAAAACAGAACGGTCCATCATAGACTTAACCTTACCAAAGGAGTCATGCTCTAACTGGAATCCCAGGCTGGATCCAGGCTTATGGGAACTGTTAACAAGTCCTAGGGGCGAGACCACTGGTCTCTTCAAGGCTGACTGGCCAACCTTCAGAGGAGGCTTCCACTCCCTCCCCTCGGAGAGCATCCCCCAGCAGCGGCAGCCACAGGCTGCTTGTACCATCACTCTGGTGCCTCTCGGCTCTTTCCAACCCTCTTCCAATCTTTCTCTCTTTGGAAAAAACTCTTTAGAACCCAGATTCTCCTCATCATTCTGCCACACGGGGGCAGCGGCTAATCTGCCCTCTCATTACAGAAGTATACACTAGAATCTAACAGACAGACAGCTGGAAAACAGGTAAATATTCAAACATAAAACAACACACATCTAAGTAGGTCACAGGTGAAATAGTCTGGGAAGCTCAGAAAGACTTGCTCTGAGGAAAATGAAGCTACAACACATCAGAGTTTGTGAACTATGGCAAACAGAATTTATGACAAAAACTGTATTAGAAAAATCAACCCTAAACATATAAGATAAGATTGGCTTTAAGCATTTATGGGAAAAAGGAAGAATTAAATAAAGAAATTAAAATGAGGAAAATAATAAAGATAAAAGGGCTGAAACAAAGTAAATACCAGAAAACATCAAAATCAATACAAGTGAAAAACCATTTCTTTAAAAAGATCAATGGAGTGAATTTCCCTCTAGCAATAGTGAACAGAAATGAAAACACACAGGCTCCCAGTTTTAAAAATGAAAGAGACAGACATGATCATGGATAGTTCAAGATACCCAAAGGGTAATGAAGAACAATCCACACCATACATGTGAATTGGAAAAGAAATGACAAATATTTTTATAAGCATAAATGACCTATAACTTTTTTATATTTTTAGATGGACCATGACTGTGTATAACATAAAGCACACATATGTGTGTATACATATATAAATACATACACATAGATATTATGCATACATATGCATGTATACATTGTGCATATATATGCATATATATATGACTGGGAGAGACTGACTGAGGGTAATTAACATATCCATCATCTTATCTATCATTTTCACGAGACATTTGAAATTTATGCTGCCAGCCATTTTGTTGGGATTCTTTCATTGTTGTTTGTTTTCATTGCTTTTTATGCTTTTGGAAAACATTTTTTAAAATTTATTTATTTTACATCCCGGCCACAGTTTCCCCTCCTTCCTCTCCTCCCAGTCCCTCACTCTCACCCTGACTCTGTCCCCACCCCCTAATCCACTCCCCCTCCATTTCTGTTTAGGAAAGGACAGGTCTCCCATGGATATCAACAAAACATGGCATATCAAGTTGCAGTAAGACTAAACACCTCCCCATTTTTAAGGCTGGACAAGGTGACCCAGTTATGAGGAACAGAGTCCCAAAAGCCAGTAAAAGAGTCAGAGACAGCTCCTGCTCCTACTGTTAGGAGTCCCATAAGAGAACCAAGCTACACAACCATAACATATATGCTGTGTGCCTAAGTCAGTCCCACGCAGGCTCCCTGGTTGTTGATTCAGTCTCCGTGAGCCCCAATTAGCCCAGGTTAGTTGATTCTGTGGGTTTTCTTGTGGTGTCCTTGACCTCTCTGGCTCTTCTAATCTTTTCTCCACCTCTTCAGGATTCCCTGAGCTCCACCTACAGTTTGGCTGTGGGTCTCTGCATCGGTTTCCATCAGTTGCTGGATGAAGGCTCTCTGATGACAACTGGGCTAGGTACCAATCCTAGCATATCCCATAGGCAGGACAGACTAAATTCAAGGTTATGTGGCTGGGTTGGTGTCCCAATCCCTCCACTGGAAGTCTTGCCGGGTCACAGGAGATGGCCAGTTCAGGCTATGTATCTGCTATTTCTAGTAGTCTTAACTGAGGTCATCCTTGTAGATTCCTGGGAAATTCCATTGTGCCAGGTTTTTTCTTGACTATGAAATACCCCCTTTCCAGTAGTCTCTTTCAATACTCTCCCCCTCCATCCCTACCCACCCACAGTCACTTCTGAAATCTCTTCTATTTCCCCTTCTCAGGGAGATCCAGGCATCCCCACCCCCCATGAACCCTCCTTGTTACCTAGTCTCTCTGGGTCTATGGATTGTAGCATAGTTATCCTTTATTTTACAGCAGATATCCATTTATGAGTGAGTACATAGCATGCTTGTCTTTCTGGGTCTGGGTTACCTCATTCAGTATGATTTTTTTCTAGTTCCATCCATTTACCTGCAAATTTCATTATGTCATTGGTTTTAATAGCTAAGTAATACTCCATTGTGTAAATGTACCACATTTTTTTTTTTTATCCATTCCTTGGTTGAAGGACATCTAAGTTGTTTGTAGGTTCTGGTTATTACAAATAAAGCTTCTGTGAACATAGATGAGCAAGTGTCCCTGTGGTATGACTGAGCATCCTTTGGGTATATGCCCAAGAGTGGTATCCTTGAGTCTTGAGTTAGATTGAGTCCCAGATTTCTGAGAAACCTCCATATTGACTTTCACAGTGTCTGTACAAGTTTGCACTCCCACCAGCAATGGAGGAGTGTTCCCCTTGCTCCACATCCTCTCCTGAACGAGCTGTAGCTTGTATTTATGATCTTAGGCATTCTAATAGGTGTAAGATGGAATCTCAGAGTCATTTTGATTTTCATTTTTCTGATGACTGAAGATGTTGAACATTTCTTTAACTGTTTTGGCTATTTCAGATTCCTCTGTTGATAATTCTGTTTGGATCCGTACCCCATTTTTTAATTGGATTATTTAGTATGTTAATGCCTAGTTTCTTGAGTTCTTCATGTATTTTGGAAATCAGGCCTCTGTCAGGTGTGGAGTTGAAGATCTTTTTTTTTTTTTTTTTTTTTTTTTTTTTTTTTTTTGAGACAGGGTTTTTCTTTTTAGTTTTGCGCCTTTCCTGGAACTCACTTGGGAGACCAGGCTGGCCTCGAACTCACAGAGATCCGCCTGCCTCTGCCTCCCGAGTGCTGGGATTAAAGGCATGCGCCACCACCGCCCGGCCGAGTTGAAGATCTTTTCCCATTCTGTAGGCTGCCATTTTGTCCTACTGATGGTGTCCTTTGCCTTACGGAAGTTTTTTCAGTTTCATGAGGTCCCATTTATTAATTGTTGATCTTAGTGCCTGCACTATTGGTGTTCTGTTCAAAAGTTGTTTCCTGTGCCAATGCATTCAAGGCTATTCCCCACTTTCTCTTCTATCAGGTTCAGTGTATCTGGTTTTATGTTGAGGTCTTTGATCCACGGACTTGAGTTTTGTGCAGGGTGAAAGATATGGATCTATTTGCATTATTCTACATACTAACATCCAGTTATGCCAGCACCATTTGTTGAAGATGCTTTATTTTTTCCGTTGTATAATTTTTACTTCTTTGTCAAAAATCAGGTGTCCATAGATGTGTGGAGTTATGTCTGTGTTTTCAATTCGAATCCATTAATTCACCTGTCTGTGTTTATGCCAATACCATCTGATTTTTATTACTATAGCTCTGTAGTAGAGCTTGACATCAGGCATGATGATACCTCCGGAAGTTCTTATTGTAGAATATTTGTTTAACCAGGCAAAAATGTGTTACATTTGTTCATGCTGCATTTGTTAACTATGTAAATATGTGTTGTATTTGCATTAATTAAATAAAATTAACCTGGGGTTAGAGAGATGAGGTTAGCAGTTGGTTAATTGGAAGTAGCAGGGAGGAACATAGCATGGGATTTTTTTAGTCGGGGTGGTGTGGAAGGGAGTGGTTCCAGGACACCAGCAAAGAGAGAAAGTCAGTCAGTTGCTACTCTAACTCTCTGAGCTTGCAGGTTTTCACCCTAGCCTTTGAATCTTTAGTTTTATTAGAACTATAGAGATTTAGTTAAAGCTACCTTTAGCAGCAGCAAGAGCCATTGTCTTGGGGGAATGGAATTCCCCCATTGCTATGGCCTTATAGCCAGGTCTCTAGTAGCTTAAAGCACAGCCACTGTGACAAGGTAAAGCAACAGCAAGTTCCTTTATGGTCCAGGATTCTTTTAGCTGTCCTGGGGTTTTTGTTTTTCCATATGAAGTTGATTATTGTTCTTCCAAGACTTGTAAAGAATTGTGTTGGAATTTTAATGGGGATTTGTGGGATGACTCATCCCTAACAGGCTTGAGGGCCAGCGGCCCAAACAAGTAAAACAGATACTTTCTGAGAGTCAACCTGGGTCTGCCTAAGGGCCTTAGCAACAGCAGCTGAAACATGATATGGAGATGACCTGGATCAATGAGAGGCAGCCATGTCACACCAGCAGATGCATATTCATCAGACCTTCCCCCAGGGTGGGGTGGAGGGTATATAAGGGTTGCCTCTTCCTGAATAAACTGAGCTTGTTGCTTCAATCTTCATTTCATTGAGGTAGTGCGTCACCTTTATTTATATATTAAACTATCTTTGCATCCCGGGGATAAATCCTACTGACCACAGTGAATTCTGCTTTTCATGTACCATTAAATTCAGCTTACAGGGAAACAAACTTCTAATCAACATCAGCTAGTAATAATGAGCACAGAAATTTTAAACCTGTTGACTTCTAGGCCACATCGCAGATTGGGAGCTGCATCTGAGTGAGTGGAAGATCATTAAGGGGAGGAGAAGGATGGGGGCTGCTGTGCATACTGCTGGCCCCTGCCACATCCACATCTCACTGAACAGTATTCACCCCACCTGCTAGCAAACGTCTCCTATATACGTACCTGGATACCCACCTCTGCTGCCACCCCTGCTACAGTTGACACAGTCAAGGTAACCAGAGCCACTCTGTGCAACAGTCTTAACCATGGTAGCTAGGAAGCTCCCTGCAGAAGAGGAAGCATTATTGAACTTCAACTGTGAAGGGACCCTTTAGGGGACTCCACCATGGTACCCACATCCTACGAACCACATTCACTGGCCAACTTTATGACTACAGCCTGCTTTCTTTTCCTTCAATGACAGCAGTCTGCCCCCTAAGGTTCCAGTCCCACTGATTATCCCTATTTATCAAAGCACTAGCCTCGCTTGCCTGTTTATGAAGTGAGCCTGCACACCGAGGCTCTCTCACCCTGCTCCCACCTGCCTTGGCCCTGCTACTGCTGGGCTTGCAGGTCTGTCTGTATCAGTGAACTGTGTACAGGAACAACATTGGGAATTTCAACAAAGTATCAGGCTGGTGAAGAGCAACCATGGAGAGTATATTGAAGCAGGAGATGGGCATAAACTAGCAAACAGTCACCTGTAAGATGGCCCATAAGTATAATCAACATCTGCAATTTAGCAGACCAGCTCTACTGTTCTAGCCCTATCTCCCACCCATTTCCTTTTTCATCTTTCACTTCCAAAGAGCATAGGCTGGCCAGGTCTAAGGGTTCTCTGCCGCTCTGCCTACTGAGAGCAGGGAGGAACATATGGCTTTTGACTATATAACTTTTCCTGCCCCCTTTAAGGCAGTCTCTAGCTAACAATGCCTCCTCTCCCTCTTCTTTGTCTCTATTGTTCCTTTTCTAGGTATGTTTGCCTGCTCTGCTTTTTCTCTGTCACCCCAATACTTACCCTATCTTATCATGTTTTGTTTGTGTTTTTTCTCTTTTTCCTTTTCATGCATACTCACAGTCTGTGCATACACAAATATCAATGTCCTTCTACTTCCTAAAATGACTGGTGATTAATTTTTATTTTACTGTTACTGTACTTTCATAGTGGGCCTGTGCATTAATAGTGATTGGTATTGCAGGCAATATTCTAATTGTAGGCAAGTACTAACATTTGAACCTGGTGCCCTGACCACCAGTTTAGCAGTGAGAAAATGTACTGCAACCCTACCATAGCCTAGATCCTCTTGTAAAGCACAAGTGCTCATTATGAAAGAATAAGGATGATTTTTAAATAAACAAACAAATAGATAAACCAATGACCTAACTCTGGATGCACAAGTTGGAATGCAAAACACAGGTTATCTGACAAACCACAGGAACATAATTTCTTCAGAATTTGCTCATCCCACAGTAATGTGGAGGAATCTCAGACCAAAAACAAAAACAAAAAACAAACAAAACAACAACAAAAAACTCAAAAGAATAATTATAAATACGTTCAAAGAAATCTAAGACAATAAACAACAAAAATCTTCCTAATGAACTTTAAGAAAACACAAATAACTGAATGAAATGAGAAAATCAATACAAGCTACGAAAGAGGAATTCAACATAGAAGAGAAGTACTTAAAAAAAAAAAACAAAATAGTGGAAATAAAAAACATAACAAATCAAATCAAAAGCTCCTTGGAAGACCTCACCAAAAGAATGGATCAAGAACACATATTACCTGAGTTTGAAAAGGAGGTGGAGGAATTAGAATATTCAAACAAGAAAAATAAAGTAACATGTAAGTATGAGTGGAATGTTCGAGATTTGTAAACTAAATATAAGACCATAGGCTCTGAAAAAGGAAAATAATTTTATTCTAAAGTCTTATAAAACTTCAACAAAGTCACATCAGAAAAAATATCCCCAAATTTGGATAAAGATGCCAATTCAGATAGAAAAGGATTTAGAATACCAAACAGACAAGACCTGAAAAGGACTCTCCCCATCACATAATTAAACCACTAAATATAGAGACTGAAGTACCCTGCTAGTGACAAGAGAGAAAGACCAAATCATGGATAAAGGTAGGGCCACCAGAATGACAATAGACGTGACAACAGAAATTTTAAATTCAAAGTGAACTTGGAATGACTTATTTCAAACTCTAGAAGACAATAAAGGCCAACTTAGACTACATTACCCAGCAAAACTAACTGTCATAATTAAAGGAGGAAAAAAAAGTCTGCACAATATAAACAATCTAAAGGAACTCATGACTAAAGATACTCGAAGGAATCCTTTGGACTGAAGAGAAAGTTAAACGTATCGTTGAAGCCACTGGGAAGAACAAGCCACATCAGAATAATAGTTACACCAGAGAGGGGAAAGCACTAAACATTATAGAATGATGGCATTAGCTCATATCTTTTAATGATCACTCTGAACAATATTCTTAATTCATCAACCAATCAACCAAAAGACACAGACTAGTAGATTAAAGTACACAATCCATCTGTCTGTTGCATCCAAGGAATGCACTTCACCATAAAAGCTAGATATTACCTTAGGAGGAAAAGATAAGGTATGCCAAGAAAATGGAACCAGAATACAGGCAGGTGCCATTACTCTAATATCTGAAATATAGACATCAAACCAAAGCTATTCAGAAGAGGTAAAGGTCACTTCATATTGACTAAGGGAACAATACATAAACAGGGCATTATAATTCTAAATATACACACAACTGAACATGGGAGGGGTACCTAATTTAGTAAAAACAAATACCACTAGATATAAAATCACAGATTACCCCTAACATTATAATAGTGGGTGATTCAGTACTCCACTATCACCAGCTGACAAGTCAACCCAACAAAGAACAGAGAAACATGAATTAAATGACATCACATATCAAATAGATTTAACAGACATCTTCAGAAAATTCTATCCAAACACTACATACAGAATATGCATTGTTCTCAGAAGCCTGTGGAATGTTCTCTAAAAATAAGCCATATGTAAGAACACAAAGCAAGTCTCACATATATAGAAAATCTGAAATAATCTCTTGCCATCTATCTAATTATACAGAATAAAACTACAAATCAAGAGCAAGAGCAACTCCAGAACATACACAAAGTCATGGATTTTAAACAGCACACTATCAAACAGACCGTCGGGAAAAAAAATCAAAAATCAAATAAAAAAATTTCACAGAATCAAATGAAGACGAAAACAAAATACCAAAGCCTATATGGTACAATGAAAAGTATCCTACAAGGGAAGTTTCTAAGTACCTATACTAAGAAATTAAAGAAAACCCAAATAAATAATGTAATGATGCACCTTAGGTCCTTGGACAGATAAGAACAAGCCATTTAAATACAAGATCAGTAGAAAGAAATAGCTAAGATCAGAACAGAGGTTAATTAAATGGAAACAAAAATACTTAAGAAGAATCAATGAAACAGTGAGTTAGGGTTTGGAAAATCATAGATTGACAAAAACCTTAGCCAATCTAACCAAAAGAGAGAGAGAAGACCCAAATTAATAAAATTAGAGATGAAGGGGGTACATTATGACAGATATGATGAAATTCAGAAAATTGCTAGGATATATACCTTAAAAACTTACATTACATTAAACTGGAAAGTCTAAAATACACAGTCAAATTTCTGGATGATTTTGACACATCAAAATTAAACCCAAATGAGATAAATAACTTAAACAGATTTATTATAAACAACAAGATTGAGGCAAAAGAAAAAAAATTTAACCTCCTAAATAAAAACTGTTCAGGTCCAGATAGAGTCATGCTGAATTCTGCCAGCCTTTTAAATAGTTAACAATAGTTGCTTTCAAACTATTCCATAACAGAAAAGAAAATCACCAAACCTTTTTATGAAGCCAGTATTACTCTAACACCAAAACAAGAGAAAGACACAAAAACAACAACAGAAGAAAATGATAAACTGATCTCCCTGATAAACATAAACACAAAAATGCTGAATAAAATACTTGCAAACTAATTCACGAACCTATCAAAAAGATCATTTGTTGATCACCCTCCTCCCTTGACACCCTACATAGCACTTTCTGGAACTATGAAACAGACGGCAGAAAGAAGGCTTTCAGGTTAGATGCAGTTCAACTCTTCTAAGTCCTGTGTTCGAAGTGGGTGGAGCCTTCAGCAATAGACTTGCCTTCAACCTCTGAGAGGTAACCAAGGGCAACAGCAATGGCCTATACTGTTTTGAGAGTCACTTGTACTACCATGACCGACAACTCAAAGGGGGTTTCTCATGCCCAATACTGGAGTTTTATTAGGTATAGTCTATGGCTCTTGGGGATAACACTGTCATCCATGGAGTGTAACTTCAATAATCTATCCAGCTGTGATGCCAAAGACCTATAACAATGATCAGCTTGACAAGATATCTGTAGATGTGGAATAGTGTCTCTCATATCTTGGCCATAACCAGCAGCTGTCTAATTTTATGTAAGGCCCACTCAATAGGAGAGAAACTATGGCTGGTACTAGAAACCTAGACAACTACTTGGGGTTAGTGAGATTATGCCTATTAGAAGATAACCTACTGCAGTCACTTTACTAGACCACCATAGTTCATAGCTGTATTCTAAAACTTATTGTTACACCCACCCACTTACTTATTGTAAGTGTGGCTCCCACCTGTCACATCAAAGATTTCTTTACACTAAGCAGAGACCATTACAGAAAACTACAACAAGCCAAAATGCTTTTCCTGCCCTGATGGACCATATCAGTTTGAACCGTAGAGCAAAAATCCTTCATCCCTTTATTTGCTTCTCACTAGGTATATTGTCATAGCAATGAGAAAGCTCATTCAGCAACATACCATACAGACATTCGCCATATTCTTCAATGTTCACTGCAGTAGCATTCACAATAGCAAAGCAATGGAACCAACCTGAGAATCCAACAGCAGAGGGATGGGTAAGGAAAACCTGGTGTCTGTCCACAAGGGAATTGTTTCAGCCATAAAGAACAATGAAGTTTTGCCGTGTGCAGAAAAATGATGTAACTGGAGGTAATCATATTAGACAAATTCAGCCAGTCTCAGAAAGGCAAATACAACATGTTTCTCTCATTTGTGGGTCCTAGATTTCATACAACTACACAAAAGCATGTATGGATATTTTAAGTAAAAAACAAAAAAATGAAATTGTCTAGGTGAACAAAGGAGACTAATGGGAGGGGAGAGAGACAAAAAAGGGAGGAAGGGGGGTAGTGGGGGATGAGGTAGGCGATATGTGTTCAAAATACAATACATCCATACAGGATCCGCTAAAAACTTGAAATATTTCAAAACACTGGAAAAGAAGAAAATCAAAGAATTTTCAGCAGTTGACAAATCAAACCTAACAATATGTTCAAAGCAGAATACAGTCAAATGTAGCTTATTCTGGGAATGCAAGATGTACTCCTAACACACAAATCAATCGGTGTCACTCACCAGATTCACAGGTTAAGTAAACCCACATGTTCCTATCAATAGACGCAGTGAAAGAGCTAGGCAAAGCTCCAAGTCAATATTTGATAAAAACTGGCAACAAACTAGGAACAGAAGGACACTTCTTTAATCTGATAAACTGCAGCCACGAAACACCTGCAGCAAACATACTTAAGAGTGGAAGATTTAATGCCTTCCCCCAAGACAAGGAACAAAGACAGGATGTTCACTCCCAGCTTCCTATTGAACACTGTGAAAATTCATAGTGTGTTGAAGTAAGAAAATAAATGAAAGGACTATAGATCGGAAAGGAAGAAATACAATTGTTTTCATTCGGAGATGATAGTCTTTATATGAGATGCTAAAGGCGAATTAGTTTAACAAAGTTCTAGAATGTCAGATCAATATGCAACTATCAATCACGCTTCTATACAGTAGCATTGAACAACGGGAAATAAAAATATTTAGACAAAATACTGTTTAGCAAAAAAAGTATGAGATTTGTAGGTGTATGTCTAATTAAAAATGTGTAGGCTTTGAACTTAGAATATAACAAAACCCTGAAGAAATAAGTCAAGCAAGATTCAAATGAATTGATACATATTTGCTTTTTACAGACTAAAGATACAATATTAGGAGCAAGAAAAATGGCTCAGCAGTTAAGAGTGCTTGCTGCTTTTCCAGAGAACCTGGTTTCAGGTCCAGTACACACACCAAGTGGCTCACAATCATTTATAACTCAAGCTCTAGAGAATCTGATACCTTCTCTGGCCTCTACAGGCACCTTCACTCATGTGGTGCGCATGCACGCGCACACACACACACACACACACACACACACACACACACACACACTCATCCCAAGGTAAATCTAAAGAAACAATATTAAGATGTCAGTTTTCCCCAAACTGGTCATGGGACAAATGCTAAGCCTATACATATCTAATGGTGATCTTCTGAGAATACCACAAAGAACTTCCATTATTTATACGGAAAAGAAAAGGCAATAAAATAGTCAAAACAAATTTGAAAATGAAATTAGAAGATTCGAGTTATCTGGTTTTAAGATTACTTGAAATGCACAATCAAGACCAGTATAATAACAGTGAATGGTTAGATATATAATCAAGAAAGTAGAAGAGAGTTTAGAAGTAAACCACACAGATATATTTGATTCATCTTTTACAAAGTCACAAAGGCTTAGGAGAAAGAATAACATTTTCAAACACTTCTAGATATCCGTAAGCAAAGAAGTTGACTTTCAAATGTATTTCATATTATATAAATTTTTACTCCAAATGGATTATAGGCTTAAATGAACAGCCTAAGAGCATAAAACTTCTAGATGAAAACAAATGAGATCATTATTGTGATCCTGTATCAAGGAGTTCGTAGGTACAACCCTAAAGGCAGAGTCCGTTAAGTAAAAACACAATAAATCACACCTCTCCAGCACCAAAACTGTGCTGCAAAATAGTTTACAGGATGCAAATGCAGCCACAAACTTCAAGAAAACCTTTGCAGCCTGCACTACTGTATTAAGGATAAATAAACCCTCAAAGCTCAATAAGCAAATAATAGAAATGGACTAATAATTCCAAGGCATCTCAACAAAGATACAGCTGGGAGAATGAACATCTGAACACCCTCAGCACCAGTAGACATCAGGGCAACTGTGTTAGGTAGGGTTACTGTTGCTGCGATGAAACACCAGACCAAAGGCAGGTTGGGGAAGAAAGGGTTTATTTGGCTTACACTTCCACATTGTAGTGCATCATTGAAGAAGTTAGGACAAGAACTCAAACAGGGCAGGAACCTGGAGGCAGGAGTTGATGCAGGTTTGCTCTCCCTGGCTTGCTTAGCCTGCTTTAGAACCCAGGACTACCGTATCAGGGATAGTGCCACCCACAATGAGCTGGGCCCTCCCTCATCAATCACTAGTTAAGAAAATGCCCTACAACCAGGTCTTATAGAGGCATTTTCTCAATTGAATTTACTTCCTTTCAGATAACTCTAGCTTTTGTCAAGTTAGCATAAAATTAGCCAGCACAGCAATACAGAGTTGAACCACAAACAGAGGGTACTATACACCCTCCTGAATGTCCACAACAAAATCCTATCTATGACCCCAAGATTCCACCATCTACAAGGGAAAACGATAGGAACCCTATGGGGATGCAAAAGGGTAGAATCACATTGAGGAAGGAAACCTCCTGAAAAAAAAAACAGAAAGAAGGAAGCAGATCAGCATCAAATATGTATTATACAGCCTGAAGAAATGAGACTGAGACTGGAGATGGTTTAGTGGTTAAGAGCATTGACTGCTCTCCCAGAGGATCTGGGTTCGATTCCCAGCACCCACCTGGTGACTCACAACTGTCTGTAACTCCAGCTCCAGTGGATCCAACTCCCTCTTCTGGCCTCAGTGGGTACAATCATATATGTGGTACACAGATACACATGCAAAGAAAACATTCAGACCAATGAAATAAATAAATATTAAAAAAGAAAAAACCCAGTAATGATGGAAAGTGGACAAATAACAACACCAAGAAGTGCTTCATGAAAATTACATGCAAATGGCACATAAAGAAATGAGCACAGTTCAGACCCAGCACTAAACAAAGAAATGGAAAAGCATGCTCTTGGATTCACCAGCGACAAGGGTTTTTAGGCCTCTCCGTATCAATGTTGTGAGGTGGAGGAACACATATATTTTCATAACTGCTGGTGGCAGCCTTGTTTGTTAAAGAACATGATTTGTAAATATCTGTCATGAGCTGTAAACACTTCCATCCCATTTGAATCAGTAATTTTCACATCCGTGAATGGGTCCTAAGGAAGTCATCAAAAACAAACACAAAGGTTTATACACGAAGCAATTCATCATGATATTACTTTCAAACTAGGACACAGGAAACAACTCGAGTACAAAAAGGCTTACATCCAATTACAGCATGGCTACAAAACAGAATGTTATCCCGCTATTAAATATATTTATGGAGAGTTCTTGATGACATGAGAAAATACTTCTGATCCACTTGTAAGTTTTTAAAGATCAGGACAGAAAATTATATAGTGTGATACTGACACTGTGATCGTAAATATGTGTATGAGTTTTAGAAGGCTAAGTTTATATATGTATGAAAGGTATATATACACACATCATATATATATATATATGTGTGTGTATGTATATATGTATATGATATATATAACACTCTCAGAGTAACTTGTTATTCTACTTTTAAAATATTAGTCAAACTATTTTTTAACTTTTGTGGATTTTTCACATTAAAAAATAAACTATATGACTTACAGCTAGAAAAAAATTACATTATTTAAAAGTAATGCTTCTATTTGTAACACAAGAGCAGAAGATCTGCTGGGGGATGGGCAACCATATTCATGACTTTCTTTTGTTCTCCACCGAAGGGGACTCCCACACAGCAGGGGCTCCTATCCAGACCTCAGTTAGGCACAAACCACACCCAAACAGCTGTTTTCACAGAGTGATCCTTTATTAAGCTGGAAAGAAAAGTTAAGTGGATGTTTTCTGACTCAGGCAACAAAAACAGCAGCAAATGGCCTTGCAGGTGTAATATTTAAGAGGAGGAGAAGAGGAGGTCTCTGTTAGAACGGGCTAGGATGTGGTGGGAAAGGAGTAAGGGGATGGGGGAGAAGAAGGGGACAAGGGAGGGGGCAGGGACAAAGGACCGCCTCTGGATAGAGAGGAGACAGACACACAGGCAAACAGCGGTTTATAAGGTAAAGGGATGAGCTGTTTAATTTTAGTTGGGCATGTTAATTAAGCGAGCCAAAGGGGGTTTCTGACTGCTGAACTTTGGTAGTCAGCCTCAGGAGTAGGAAGTGGCCAAATAAGGGAACAGACCTTGGTGGCTAGCTTTAGGAATGTAATGTAACCGTTTTTTAGCAAGGCAGAGGGAATGGGGAGAAGAGTCAGGCCTGCCAGAGTCACATGTCCGAGGGGACTAGTGTCCCTTCACCCACTGGGACCAAACACCTGGCAAGAGGTACTTCAGAGTGCATGGTTCACCATGGCAAGCAAGGCATGCGACAGGAACTCAGCAGCTGCTCAGTTTACCTTCTCAGTCAGGAAGCAGAGTGCAGGCAGGAAGCGGAGTTGGGGAGTCAGGTTAGGATACTTAAAGGGCCACCCAGCAGCACACGTCCTCTAGAGAGGCCCCACCTCCTAACAGTTCACTACTCCTTCCAAAACATCGCCATCAGCCGAGAACCGTGTCTTCAAACCCAAGAGCCTCTGGTAGATATAAACCAACAACAGCAACTGACCAGCAAGTCAAATGAGCTGGACCCATGCCCCAGTTGGCTCAACCCCTAACTGGGAAATGTCTCACAGAAGCAAATGTTTTCCTATCTTCTTTCACAAAATATCAGACTCGCAGCAACCACAAAAATAGAATGTAGTATGTGCAAACGAGGGGGGGCGGGAAGCTCACTCTAAAGAGACAAACTAATCAACAGAGTACTTAAATCTAACACAGATGTAATTCTGTGTGTTGTGTGGTGGCACTATTAGGAGGTGTGGCTGGGTGTGGCCATGTGGGAGGAAGTGTGTCACTGTGGGGGGTGGGTTTTAAGGTCTCATGTACGCACAAGCCATATCCAGTGTCTCAGAAAACTTCCTGTTGCCTGTGAGATGTAGAATTCTCTGCTCCTTCTCCAGAGCCATGTCTGCCTGCACACCATCATGTCCCACCATGATGATAATGGACTAAACCTCTGAAACTGTAAGCCAGCCCAATTTAGTGTTTTCCTTTATAAGAGTTGCTATGGTCATGGTGTCTCTTCACAATAGAACACTGACTAAGGCACTCTACAAATATAAAATGATATGACTAGTGGGAGCAATGATTTAGTAGGAAAAGTGGACAACTTCCCTGATCAGAGAGTTTATTTCAGCAGCCAGCAAACTGTTGGAAAGAGTGAAAAGGAAAAGCCAGAAACAAAAACAATGTAAGATTGAAGGTAGACTCAACACAGTTGGGAAAAAAAAAGAGCAAGACTTGGAGATGGATCAAAAGAAATGGTAGAAATTGAAGCAAATGGGCTCATGTCTCTGAGGCAGCAGCCACCTTGAGATGATTGGTATCTAACATGGCCACAAGGGAACTGGGGCATCAGGGGAAGAGAGGGGACAGTATGCCCCTGGTATCAAAGATGGCTTACTGCAGATATGCCCTTCTCAGATGGACAACGGTCTTATGGGTGCTCTTCTCCCCTCAGGAAACCGACATTCCTAAGTCAAAGGAGACCGTAATGAAAAAGGGTTCCAGAGTATCTCAGGTTTTCACAGAGAAAGGAAGGACCAGAGAGAGGAAGAGGAAGGTGGGGATGGGCAAACAGTTCCGGGTGCTGAATTCAGTCCCTGACACTTCTAAGGTACAACGGAGTTCACTTTGTGCACTGTGAAGCTTAATTAGACATTCCCACGCACTCGCGGTCTTCCTCTGCACATTTTGCTAACACTCAAACAGGAAATACAGAGAATCTTCATTTTGGGAGATTTCAGAGGAAAGGTGAAAGTCATTTTTTAGGGAAACAAGGGGAAAACACGTGGGTCCTGGGAGCGAAACCCTCAGGGCAGCAGGGATGCTCTGTCACTCACCTAAGGTGCACACAGCCTGTCATTCTCAGGCAATCAGACTCCAGCAGGGCAGGCAAGGATGCCAGAGAATTTACTGTAGGGTGCCTTTTTTCCCCCTCAAAGACGTGATTCAGAGCCGTGAACGATTTTTTTTTAAAGTCATTTTAAGCTAATGACTGTCCCAGCTCTTGTGCATCAAATGCCATTTACAGGGTCAGTGAGTGGGACAAAAAGGGAAAATGACAGGCTTTGGGGGGAGACACAACTGGCATTTAACTCCCCAAAAGCACAGAAATGGAGAAAGTTTTTCTGTGAGACCCAGAGTACTGACTGCAGTGACAGGAGACAGAGAAAGTGACCAAGGAGGGGGGGTGGGCGTGACCGCATGAAGGAAAGGAAGGGCTTGTGGGAAGAGCAGAAAGGGGGCAGGGCAGGTCTTCACCGCTTTGGAAACGTCCCTGGACTTCCGTGGAGATGTGCATCGCTGGCATGTTTCTCTTCCTCCTAGAAACTCTTTAATAACCAGAGGGACACAAAATAAGCCTATCTAGGGCAGCTCTGAAAAACCAGAATCAGAAAACTCTGGGAACAGCAAACCTTCCAGAACTTCTGCATCAAACAAGTTCAGGCAAAGCACCAGGGGCTCTGGAAAAAGAGACGCAGTCAAAAGGAGGTGTACATGATATGGTCATTATAAGGAACAGGCTCACACAGTACGGCAGACTAAGGAGGTGCAAGATCCATTGCCGTGTGTGTGTGTGTGTGTGTGTGTGTGTGTGTGTGTGTGTGTGTGTATGTGTGTGTGTAATATATGGTTCACGTAGGTACATGTAGACCTGTGCTGTGGGATGTTTTGTATGGCAAATGTGTTGCTCTGATTGGTCAATAAATAAAACACTGATTGGCCAGTGGCTAGGCAGGAAGCATAGGCGGGACTAACAGAGAGGAGAAAAGAACAGGAAGGTGGAAGAAGACACAGCCAGCCGCCACCAGGACAAGCAGCATGTAAAGATGCCGGTAAGCCACGAGCCACGTGGCAAGGTATAGATTCATAGAAATGGATTAATTTAAGATATAAGGACAGTTAGCAAGAAGCCTGCCATGGCCATACAGTTTGTAAGCAATATAAGTCTCTGTGTTTACCTGGTTGGGTCTGAGCGGCTGTGGGACTGGCGGGTGAGAGAGATTTGTCCTGACTGTGGGCCAGGCAGGAAAACTCTAGCTACAGACCTGTGTCCAGATACGTACATACATGTGTATGTGGAAGGCAGAGGTCAACGTTCAGTGTCTTCTTCAATCACTCTCCACCTTTATTTTTTTGAGACAAGGTCTCTCACCAAACCTGGAACTCACTGATTTGGCTAGGAGCTTCGAGGATCCTCCTGTCTCTACCTCCCCAGTACTGGGAGTACAGGTGTGTAACACTGCCCCTGGCTTTTCCCATGGGTGCTCAGCATCTGGACTCAGGTCCTTGTGCTTGTGGAAAAGCAAGTGTTTTACTGACTGAACCATCTCCCGGCTCAAGTTCAAAGATCTGAAGGTTAAGTCGGGAAGCTGGAGCCCAAGCAATGGTGTAGTCAATGGCATACTTCCTGTGCAGAGACCACTTAAGATACAGCAACCACTGATATTTCAGTTCAAATTTGGGGACAGGAGAAGCCTACATCCAAGCCCACAAACAGTCAGGAGGGGTGAGGATGGGAACACATCTAATGCTTCAATAAGAAATAATTAGGGTGGCCTGCTTCAGGTGGTGAGGAGAAAACACAGCCCTGCCCAAGCGCTATCACAGATGGAGCAGACTAGGAGACCCACACAAATGCCTGGGGCATTTCACCCCAAGCATCTAAGAGAAAACACTAATGGTGCCCAGCAGTCAGGCACTATTATGGTGAGCAAATGTATGGTGTGGTATGGGAGAGAGAGAAAGACAGAATGACTCACATCCTGTGGACAGACACATGTCTGAAGAGGTTAAAGTAGTGAGGATCGGGCTGCATCCAGGGCCCATGGTGGGGGTGGGGAGAAGTGGAGGAGTTGTGGGGGAGAGCCAGTCCTGAGGGAGTGAGAATGGGAGAGCAGGTCCTACCCTCTCATGTGCAGTGTGGTGGTGAGGGCAAGGAAAGGATGCCCTCCCCACTCACCCATGCCACCTGCGGCAGGCGAGGGAGCTGACCTTCCCCTTTACCAGCTGCAGCACTCAGGAAAGCTAGCCCTGCACCTCACGTGGGCAGTACAATAGAGCTGACCCTGTTGATGGGACATGGGTAAGTCAGCCCAAGAACATGCACTTGGGAGATCTGGTCCTGCCCCTCATCTGCCATCGTGGCATGGATAGGCCAGGAAGAGATGCCCTCCCCCGAGTCCCCCCACCCCACCCCCGCCCACCACCCCTTGTGGCCTGTGGTGGTGGGAGAGCTGGCCCTGAGATCGGGAGAGCTGTCCTTGCCCCTCACCAGCTGCAGCACTCAGGAGAGCAGGCCCTGCACCTCACCTGGGCAGCACAGCAGAGCCAACCCTGTTGGCAGGGGTGTGAGTGAACCGACCCCAAATATATAAGCGTCGGAGAGCTGGCCCAGTACTTGTCTGTCATGCACAGCGTCAGTGTGGGCAAGGGAGAGATGCCACTCTGCCCTTGTCCCTTCTCCTCGCCACCCACAGCACGCAGGAAAGCAGGTTCTGCTCCTCCCCAGGGCAGCACAGGAGAGCTGACCCTGTTGGAGGGGGGAGCGGTTATGGGTGAACAGACCTGGAGAACATGAGCTTGGGAGATCTGGGAGGAAGAGCCCCCTCCCCTTGACACCTGAGGCAGTTGGGAGAGCTGGCCCTAAGGTCATAAGAGAGGAAGAGCTGTCCCTGCCCTTTACCAGCTTCAGCACTCAGGAGAATGGCCCCTGCACCTTGCCTGGGCAACACAGTAAGCTGACCCTGATGGTGTAGGTGTGGGTAAGCCAACCCTGAAGGCATGAAAGAATGAGAACTGCCCTGCCTCCTTACTCATTGCTGCATAGGATGAACTGGGCAGGACAATCCCAGAGAGATGACCCTGTTGATGAGGTTGGGGGAGAGCTGGCAGGCTGACCAACTCTGCAGCTACCCAGGCCCAGAACCTGGGTTATGAGTTGGCCCACCCCAGCATCCACCCCATCTATGTTCTGCTGGAGCACGAGAAGGAGCACATCCTGCAGATCCAAAGCTGCAGGATCTCCATGGCACAGGGCAACAACAGGATATCCAAGAGGAGTCCCAGTGTAGTCCCAGTATAGATGGTGTAGCAGAAGCCAGTGGCCTCGAACCAGACCAATGACTCTTTGCAATGACTCATAGCAACGAACACTTGCAAGTAAAATATATGGACAAAGGATATACAGCTTTCATGATGATATTTCTCTTTCTTTTTTCTTTTCCATATATTTTTTACAACTTTATCTTAAATTTTATTTTATTTCACTTTGGGGGAGGTTTCAAGGGCAGAGGGACAGGGAAATGAATGGAATCAAAATGCATGATGTGAAAGATGCAAAGAATAAATAAAAAGAAAGTTATAGAAAATTACAAAATAAAACCGTGTGATGAAATTTTAAAAAAGGAAATAATTAGATATTACAAAATGACCAACAAGATTCAGTCTGAGAAATTTTGCAGGACTTAAGAGAGATGAAGGGTAAGAAGATGAGAGGTTGCATAATTAATAAACAATAAAATAAACTAAATAAAATAAATAAAATGATGTAAAACTCAGAAAGAACAGAAGAGCAAGCAGAAGAAAACTGTAATAAGAAGCCTAGCTTTGTTTTGGTTGTTTCATTTTAATCCCCTTGCTGTGTCATACCTACTAGTGTGCCTATGATTGAAAAGGTGGTAACAGCAAGGGTTTGCAAAGCTATGAAGACTCTGGAGCTCACACATCCAGCTGAGATGGATATTGAGTGATACAGCCAGTTTTGAAAATAGCCTTGCAATTCCTCAAAATGTTAAAGATAAAAACCCACATACTTATAACCTCTTAATTTCATTCCTAAATGTGTACTTAAGAGAAATGAATGTATGTATATAGTCACACACAAACACACAAAAGTTGAATATGAATGTCCATAGCAACTTTATTCATAATAGTCAAAAGGAAGAAATAATTCCAATGGCCACCAACCAATCAATAAACCAAATGTGACGTATTCTTACTGCAGACTATTACTTGGTCATTAAAAAAAAAAAAGAATCAAGTGCTAATATATGGAGGACTATTGAAAGCATTATGCTAAGTGAGGGAACCCATCATAAAGACTACATTTCCTATGACTCCATTTGCTGTACCCATGTGAGGCTCCCAGGGCCTTGATCTGCCTAGGAGCAGCGAGAGAATGAAGAAATGACAGACACACTGAAAGACAGAAAATCTGGGGTCAGGTGGTTCGTGCTATTTGCTGGAGAAAATGCAGAACCCAGAAAGTTCAACATTTTCTGCACACACTGTCAACATAGTTGGTCCCCAGGAAGACTTTACCATCCTTCTGAGCCCAGGGATATAAGGTCCTCGGCATGGTCATTCCCACATGTACAGCACACATTCACTCAGGACTGCACTCACTCAGGGCTGTCTCCACTCCCTACAGCCATTATTTGAAGTGTCTAGAATAGACAACCTACAGAAAAAGGCAGATTAGTGATTGCCTGGGCTGAAGGGGATGGGCATATTAATGTAGGTATATTAGTGATTGTCTGGGTTGGCGGATATGTTAATGTGCATGGGTTTTGATGAGGGAAAATAAATTTTTTCTAAAATTGAGTTAATGGTAACATTATTATGACTATCTTTCAAAAACACTGAACTGAACACTTTGGCAAGTAAATTCTGTGGTGTGAGATTTATATTTCTAATTTAAAAAACACTATGATAGCTAAATAGATTCTTAGGTTTTGAGGTCCAACCAAGTTCCCCAGCCATTAAAGAAGAGGGAACATGGGAAAGAACACCCTAGTGGGTTTATTATTGTCCTAAGAAACCTCTCCCAGGTGCAGGCAAAGGTGAAGATCACTACAGAGGGACGTGATGTGGACACCAGCTTCTCTCCTAGTTCTAAACTCCAGACGGGCAAGCCCTACAAGCCTTATACCCAAGGCTAAGAGACCCTGAGGGTCTAGTGTCAATCAAGCACAGGAAAACATGCCCACACAATCCACATAAACGATGAATTCTTCTTCTATGTGAAGGAGCTCCTAAAAGTAGCTCCTCACCCATGCTCCTAATGAAATGTAACTAACCCTAATTAAATCATTGGTTCACCAAGATAGACTGGAGTGGGATCATTTTTCTGTCTTGTCATGGCTGTCCTATCTGAGGTGAGTACATGTTTGTTCTTCTCTCCCGGCAAAGTTCACACAAGGGCCTAGAGTATGAAACCAGGTCATTCTCCATGATAGACTGTGCTGGGCACTATGGGATGTTTAGCTGAAGCCTGGGTATTTAGGGATATCTCTAGGAATGGCCAGATGTCCCCTTGGGGACAGACCAACCCCAGTTGTGAACCTCTGCCTTTAAGTGATTGAACCACTTACCCAGCTCCCAGCCAGGCCTGATGGTTCCAGGTTCCAGATGTTGATGGTCAATGTACCAGAGAGAACCACCCTGGAATTCCAGCATCCTGGATTCTCATTCCCTGCCTGTGAGGCCTTTTTTCACATTGGCTCCTTAAGCAGTTGAGTTGAGGAAGGAGGAAAGGGGTTGGATTCCACACTGAGCAAAGCAAGGCTTTGAACTCACCCTCCTTCTCCTTCAGCCCCTTCACGGAGGTTTCTCTGAAGTCTTAGGGGCCCTCAGCAGGAACTCACAAGAAAGATCCAAGTTTTTTTTTTCTTTTTTTTTTTTTAATTAGGCAGGTTGTCCCATTAAGATGAGAGACTGTCCTGTGAGTCACACTGTGGCTTGGCACTGCTCTGACTTCTTAGACCCCAGGAACCATTTAAAAACAAAAATGGGGCAATTAGCAATAAAGAGGTTCTCTGGATCCCCTGCTCAGGTCACCTGTTGCACTTAAGAAAGGTCAAATCGTTTAATATAAGCCATGGAACCATGGACCATTAATCTATTTCCCCTGAAAATCCCATCGTGCTTTCCAAAGTGAGAGAAACCCTTATTAATCCAGAGCAATTATGAAAGAGTTTCTTCAGAGCAATACATCATGTTTCAAGAAATCAGATTCATTTCTCCATGAGTTTATAACAAGAATGTCTACCAACTGTGGTGCTTCAACCAGAACACCTTGAACAGACGTATCCAGACCCTTTGAGGGACAGGGGAGATGGTTCAGGCAGCACAGTACCTGCCGAGCAAGCAAGAGGACCTGGGTTCTGACCCCCAGCACCTTTGTAAAATCTAGGCATGTCAAACACATCTGTAGCCCCGGAACTGGTGGGGTATAAATAGGTGGATCCCCCAAGCACACTGAGCCAGTAAGTCTAGCCAATCAGTGATCTCTAGGTTCAGTGAGAGACACTGTCTCAAAAGATAAGGGAGGGATTTTGGAAGATTCCTGATGCCAATTTCCAGCCCCCACATGCAGGCACACACACACACACACACACACACACACACACACACACACACACGTATATATTCTAAAAAAGATTTTTGAAATAGCATATTTGGAATTTAGAATTCCATATAGACTTAAAGTGTTTGGTCTCAAACTGAATGATCAGAAATGTCACATTATTGGCCTGACTCAGTCCACTGGTGTTACAAATACTTTTTGCTTGCATTTGATTGTTTCTGTATGGATGGTCCCTCCTCTTATTGGGGTGGGTGATCAGAAGCCACCCATCCACACCTCAGTGTAGCTGGAGTTTTCTCTCTGGGTCCCATCAAGTCATGCAGTCCGACAGCCCACTTATAAACACACAGATGCTTATATTGTTTAAACTGTTTGGCCTAATGGCTCAGGCTTCTTGCTAGCTGTTCTTATATCTTAAATTAACCCATTTCTATTAGTCTATAAGTTGCCACGTGGCTCGGGGCTTACTGGTACCTTACATCTTGCTTGTCATGGTGGCGGCTGGCAGCATCTCTCCGCCTCAGCCTTCCACTTCCCACAATTCTCCTCTCTGCTAGTCCCGCCTATACTTCCTGCCTGGCTACTGGCCAATCAGTGTTTTATTTATCAATCAATCATCCACAGCACCTCAGGAACACAAGGACTATTCTCACTAGTCCCAGCTCCCCTTCTAATTCTTGCTTTTGATGAGCGGCGGCCCTCCTGTCCCTAATAAAATAGGACTTCTTAACTGGAAATGTAGTAGTGTGACTTAACCATGTTACAAAATACCAAACTGAACCTCCAAGGCACCAAGGCGAAACAAAACCACTAAAACTAAAGTACAAGACCCACAGTCAAATTAGGATTTCACCCGTATTTTTCCAACAAGCTAAAAAAAAAAAAAAAAGAATGGTACAAAGTCTGACCAGGCAGGTCTCAGAAGGTAGAGGGCTCTGAAACTTCCTGGACTGTGGACCTCTTCAGTAGAAATAATTTTTTTAAAAATTGTAATTGCTTCATTCAAATGCCTAATCGGCACAACAAAATCATTCATTCCTCCATTGGACAAACATTTTCCAGTTTCCTTTATGTGTAACATAGAACGAAGAACAGAGCTCTGAAGCAGGAGTGTCTAGCTTCCTGAATAAATCCCACACAGCCCATTGTCAGAACAATTTCCTTCTCAGCCTCAAGTGACTCCGGGAAAGAGCCTAAAAACGCTTTCCCCATGAACAAGGCACCGTGCAGGGTGTGATGTTTTCCCGGTCCACCTGGGGGCGCTGCACATCTACTCGCCTCCGGCCTCTGTCTGTCCTGACCTCAGAGGGTAGCTGACCTCTGCTGACTCCTTCTTTATTCCTGATCAGAGTTAACAGGGAAATGGTGTTTTTATCAAACAGCAACTGGATACATTTCAAGTGTAACACCATTAGCTAAAAGTATCACATACAAATCACATAAGAGATAAGAGAGCAATCCCCAGGAATCCTGAGATTCCTCGTGAACCACTGCTGAACTTCAACTCTATTTGAATAATCCTTGACATGGAATCATCATCTTCTAATAATGGCTATCCAAAAAAAAAAAAAAAAAAAAACTCTTCATCCAGCTTCTCTAAACCCCGTATGTAAACCACAAAATCTGGAGTTAGGAGCAGTCTATTCTGATGGGTATTAATCATTAATCTCTCCGGGCTTCTAATGTTTCCTGGTTGCTTCCCATCCTGAGCTGGCATACCACCAACCATGGTCCCCACAGACTCATATATGTGGAATGTTTGTCTCTAGTTGGTAGACTGTTTGGGAAGGATTAGGAGGTATGTGCCACTGCGGTGAGCTTTGAGGTTTCAAAAGCCCAGGCCAGGCCCAGTCTTTCTCTCTAGATCAGATGTGAGCTCTCAGCTACCGCCCCAGCTGATACCCGCCTTGTCTGCTTGCTGCCATGTTCTCTGCCACAACGGCCATAGACTCACTGTCCGAAACTATAAGCAAACCCCCAATGACATGTTCTAGAAGTTGCCTCGGTCACAGTGTTTCATCACAGCAATGGAATAGTAACTAAGACACACGCTTTCACCATCCTTCTTTTAGGATTCTCTGGAGGTGCGGAACTGAGAAGACAAATGTATTCAGTAAAAGGAGGTGATTAGACCGGCTTACACAATATGGTTGGTAGTCATCCAACAATGGCTAGCTCATGCTGGGGAGGCTGAGAATCCGGTTGTTGCTCAGCCCTCATGGCTAAATGTCTTAGCTGACCCAAACTAGCACTGGAGGCCTGAATGGTTCCTGGAGAGCTGCCGGCCTTTAGTCTACATCGGAACCCTGAGGAAGCTGGTTCTAACATCAGCAATGGAATGCCATAGCAACAGGACAGACGACTTTGCTAGCGAGAATGAGAGCAGGCAGGCAAAAAGCAGTTTCCTTCTTCCGTGTCCTTTGATCTGGGCATCTAGAGTGGGTCTCCATACTTCAAATCAAGAAAAGTTCCTCCCAGGGTGCCTAGAGGCTTGTAGTTCCAGATCCAGTCAAGCTGACAACTAAAATCAGCCATCACAGATCTGTATTTTTTTTTTCCACTCAACAAAAGTGATCACTGCCCTGACAGTGAATGGGCAACACGTTAAATACCTTGTGCATTCAGAGTTCAGGTAAAGCACAGAACACAGGCTGTGGAAGACTCCCTCGTGACAGAATCTAACTGCAATCTGGAGAGTAGAGGAAGTCAACAGCTGCGGTGGGGTGGGCGTGCCCAAAGATGGCGGGGGGAGTCAAGTGATGCAGAACCTTGTGTAGAGCGGTAATATGGGGGAGGAAGAGACTTCGACTTGAATGATGGATGTGAGCACTTGCGTTTTAGTTTAGTCTGAGTTGCCTGCCTGTCATAAGATCGGCTCCTGTGGCCTGAGACGCCAGCCGCTGACTCTAGAAGCTGTGTGGATAGGAAACCGCAGTACTTCTCATTTAAAAGTGGTGTTTACGACTAGGGCGCTCTGTAATCTTCCCACGGAGTTTATTGGACCAGGCTTCTGGAGAGCTCTTTAAGAGGGCACTGGTTAGACGGCATACTCTTTGGCATGTGTTACTCTCCCTCTGTTGTTCCCTGGAACATAAATGGAACGGCAGTAGCTACAGCATTCACCGTGCTATCATAAGGCAGCCTTGAGGATGAAAGCTGCATGCCTGGAATAATAAAGCAGAACTATAGGCGGTCCTCCCGACTGGGGGGATGTCATCCTAGCCCCCAGAAACCAGCCTCACCCCAGGCCTCCTTTTTTTTTTTTTTTTTTTTTTTTTTTTTTTTGAGAGAAGAACAATTGCCTGTCTTGTTGAAACTATTGCAATTCAGATGGAGAGGTGAGTTGGGCTCTTACACGCGGAAGCCAGAGGACAATGTACAGGGTCATTCCCCTTCAGAAACCATCCACTTCGTTTCTGAGACAGGAATCCTTACTAGACTGAAACTTCCCAATTATGCTATGCTGTCTGGCCAAAGAGTTCCAGGGATCCACCTGCCTATCTTCCCAGCCCTGGGACAGCACGTATCATCATACCCAACTTTTCACATGGGTTCTGGTATCAGATTTGGGTCCTCATGCTTGTACTGCTCTTTACTGAGTCGTCATCATTATCATCATCATCATAGTCATCTCTCCGCCCCTTTGGGGGGAATTACTATTGCTGTGATGAAACACCATGACCAAAAGCAACTTGGGGAGGAAGGATTTATTTGGCTTACACTTCCTCATCACTGTTCATCACCAAAGGAAGTCAGGACAGGAACTCAAACAAGGCAGCAGCCTGGAGTCAGGAGCTGATGCAGAGGCCATGGAGGGGAGCTGCTTACTGGCTTCTGTCCCATGCTTGTTCTTCATGGCTTGCTCAGCTGGCTTTCTTATAAATCCCAGGACCACTAGCCCAGGGATGATCCCACCCACAATGGGCTGGCCTCTCCCACAACAATCACCAATTAAGATAATGCCCTATTGGCTTGCCTACAGCCCAATCTTTTGGAGACTTGTTTGTTTGTTTGTTTGTTTTTTGTTTTGAGACAGGATTTCTCTGTGTAACAGCCCTAGCTGTCCTGGAACTCACTCTGTAGACCAGGATGGTCTTGAACTTTCAGAGATCCATCTGCCTGTGCCTCCTGAGTGCCAGGATTAAAAACATACCCCACCAACATTTTCTTAATTAAGGTTCCCTCCTCTCAAATGACTTTAGCTTATGTCAAGTTAACATAAAACTAGCCAGCATGGGGTTTTTATTACAGACAGCAGAAGTTATAAATGTCTAGGGAGAAGCTAACTGAAATAAAGAAATGTTCAGGCTTCTGCCTGAGGACAGGTACAACCTCAACTCAGAAGTAAGGGATCTGGCTAGAGGGGAGGGCCTTGAGAAGTGTTGGTAAGCAGTGATCAATATGACTGTAGTGACAGGGAGGGTGACAGGGAGGAGGCAGATGACTTGGGGAGATGGGAGTTTCCCGTTGCTGCTGTTTAGACAATTGGGTCGATGAACAGATTTACAACAGACTTTCCAAACATTTGATATTGAAACTCAAGCCAACCTGAAAACCCACCATCGAATCACTCCTGAACTCTCACCCATGCTTCCAACAAACTGTGTCATCAACCCCACAGAAGGGTCCCAGCAAACTTTTGAATCAGACTCATCAAATAACATACCCAGACCCTTTGAAGTATAAAAGCCTTAAACTTCAAAGGAAAATCCTTTTAGCTATTTTCCTTAAAATTTGATTGTGCACTGAAAATTCCATGGTGGAATTCCTGCTCTGAATTCTGAGTCCCTTCAAAGTAAAACTTAACTGGAAAGGGGAGAGAAGTGGCCACTGTAGTAGTCTTAGTCCCACGCACCCCCTTTGTTAAGGGGAGGCTGTGCCCTCTGATAGCGGAGTCATCTTCGGATACATCAGTCTATCAGTGTTTGAAGCATGTGCAGCCTTTCAGGGAAGCAGGTGGGCTCAGGAGGCACCAATGTTCCTGGAATTTCAAAACTGCACCCATCTTTGTGTGTCCACACCAAGCCTTGCATGGGCGTGCTTTCTGAAGTCCAATTCTTACGTTCCCTCTTGGTCACAGTCACTAAAGCTGAAGCAGGTCTGCCCACTGCTGCTGATGTGCTGTGCCTGCTTCTCAGCCTGTGTTGGACGCTGTTTTTGTTTCCTTTCCAGTTGCTCCGACAAGATACCCAACAAAGCAACTGGGGGACTGAGGGTTCATTGCGGCTCACAGTTTCAGATGACCTTACAGCAGAGGTCACAGCAACTGGGGGGGGGGGATAGAGGGTTCATTGTGGCTCACAGTTTCAGATGACCTTACAGCAGAGACGTCACAGCAGCGGAAGTTTGAGGGAGTTGGCCACGTCACATCCGTAACTGGGAACAGAGAGCAAGGGATGCACACATCCTAGTGCTCAGCTTGCCCTCTCCATTGTATACGCTCCAGGATCCCTTGCCTAGGGAATGGTTCCACCCACAATTAAGAAGTGTCTTTCTAGATCAGTGAACATAATCAAGCAAGCCATAGCAGCCATTCTCAGAGGCTAACCTTCATCTAGACAATACCTCAGAACTGTGCCCAGTGGCTTCCTCCTAGGTGAGTTTGGGTTTTGTCAAGTAGACAATTAATTAGCAGTAACCACCCCACCCTCTATGTCCCATGGCTGACCTCACTGGGCTCATTCCATCAGTTAGGAACACTCCACACACAGCATATCCATAGATCCAGCTATCCCTCTCCTGGAGTGAGCTCATGCTGATTTGAAGTTATGTTTGCTTCTTGCATAGCAGTGTCACCCAGGGAACAGCTAAACACCTTGCAACCTGCTGGTGACAAACGCCTCCCGATGCTGCATTGGAGCTGTCACACTCATCCTCAGCGTTTTGTCTAAAAGCAGACATTATAGAGCAAGGCATTTCCTCATTCTGTGGCCTGGATGGGAAGTGATAAGCAAGGGGCAGGAGACAGAGAGGCAATTTTGCTTGAGTTGTCACATCAAAAAACGTGGGGAAATGATAGGAATCGCTGACTGTTATTCTTGGTGTTGTTGAGGTACTGAAAAGTCATTTTGTGCTTTAGTTCTGTTGAGCACCCTCCACAGAAGCTGTGGCCTGTGGCGCTGAACTGACTCTATGAGTAGTCAAGAGAAGAGTCTCAAATGCAGAGAGGTTTCAAGCCAGTTGTTAGATCACCCGCAGCTTGCAATTGGCCAAGGAGAGAGTATCTATCCTGCAGAAACCCGGCAGACTCTGCAAATGACGAAGTTTCACTCTCAGGGAGTGAGCACAGCACAGACTGGCGGCATGGTCATGAAGAAAATGCATTTATATCGGTAGAAGAATCTTCCCAGTTAGGCAGTTAGACAAGGGTGACAATGGGCAGAACACGGACAGCACACAGGAGTCTGTACATTAATTTAGGGGACTGTGACAGTCAGTCTAGATTGTGCAAACAAATTTCTAGGTACACCTGTGAGGGGTTCTCTAGATTAGGTTCACTGAGGTGTGAATATCCAACCTAACTAGCGGTGGTACCATTCCCTGGACTGGGGTCCTGGACCAAACAAAAAAGAGACAGTGAGCCGAGCACCAGCATGCATCTCTCTGCTTTCTGACTGTAGAAGTTCAGTATGACCCGCTGCCTCCTGCTCCTGCTTCTGCTGCCATGACTTTCCCGCCATGATGGATTGTGTTCCCCAGAACTGTGAACCAAAATAAGTCCTCCCTTCAGCTGCTTCTGGTCAGATATTTGGTCACAGCAACGAGAAAAGAAACTGTGGTGCCTTCATTTGGTTGTCAACTTTACCACATCTGGAGTCAACTAAATCCTAAACTGCTGGGAATTTCTATGAGGGATGTTATTGAACAGATCATTTGAAGCAGGAAGATCTACTTTAAATGTGGGTGGCACCTTCTGGTGGCAGCCCAGATGAAAGGACATGGAAGAAGGAAGCTTTTTTACCTGCTTGTTCTCACTCACACTAGCAAGTTCATCTGTCTTGCAGCTGCAGCATCCCCTCACTGATATTAGAACCAATATCTTTGGGCCTCCGACATATGCCAAAGGCTAGAAGCTCTCCAGGAATCCTTCAGGTCTGCAGTGCTATATTGGGACTGCTAAGATACTCAGCCACATGGACTGAGCAACTCCTAGATTCTCAGCCTTTCCCATGTGAGACAGGTATTGCTAGACTACCAGGACCACACCATGAAAGCCAATCTAATAAATTCCTGTTTTATGCATTTATTCCTTCTATCCTTTCTATTCCTTGAGAGAACAACTGACTAACACAGTGACTAACACAGACACAGGAGGCCTTAGGCGCATTAACACATGTGTAGATGGCTCATGGGTAAGAGTGCTGACTCCTCCCCCAGAGGATCTGAGTTCAGTTCCCAACACCCTCATTGGGTGGCTTCCAACTGCCTGTAACTCCAACTCCAGGGGATGTGATCTGACACCTTCTTCTGGACTCTCTGGGCCCTTACACACATGTTGCACACATAGGCATACACAGAAACAAACCTTTAAAAATGTACTAATAGAACAATTCAAGAACAGCTTCCAAAATAATTTTCAAAACGACTCTGACAACATGAAGAGATGAAATTATAGATGATGTCATAGTTATGCATAACACTGTCTTACTTTTTAAATTTTATTTTCTGCTCAGTATGCTTTCTTTACTATTTTTAGAATTTTTAAAAAATGTGTATGAGTGCTTTACTACACGTATGTTTGTGTGCCATGTGCATGCCTGGTATCTGTGAAGTTCAGAAGAGGACATGAGATCACCTGGAGCTGCAGTTACAGACGGTTGTGAATTATTGTGTGGGTGCTGGGAATGGAACAAGTGCTCTCAACCACTGAGCCACTAATCCAACCCCACTTCCAAACTTTTAAAGGAAAGGAGAACAGATTAAGAAAGAAAGACATCCCTTGAGGCAAGGCTAGAAAAGGGACTTGGGAAAGGAGTCCAGGTTGAAGAAAGCAGTTAGTTACTCATTGGCTCAGAACTCTTTGGGGTGGGCGCTTGGGAGCCTAGGTCCGATATATACAATTTTTAAGTATATATTTACATTACATAAATATAATGTATTTTATTTATTAATGTATTATATGTGTATAAAATACACAAATGTAATGTATTTATGTATACAATACATAAATGAATGTAAAAATAATATTTTTTATTATTTTTACATTTATTTATTTGTGTATACAAGTGTGGGCACAGGCATGCCGTAGCACACAGTGGAGGTCAGAAGTTGTCTCTGCCTTTTTCCATGTGGTTTCTAGGGATCGAACTCAGATATTCAGGCTCGATTCCGATTAACAAGCAGGCAGGAGGAGGGGAGTATCTGAAAATGGAAAGATGATTTGGATTTTTAAAGAATTTCAGCATGCATCTGGGTTGAGAGAAAATATGGGATTGTAGGCCACGGAAGACTGAGTTAGACCATCAAACTAAAGCCCAGATAACATCGGGGAGAAACTGAATTGGAACAAAGGAGAAGCAGAGAAGCAGTACGTGAATGAGGTAGGTGTGTTCAACCTGAGACATGGGTGCTGCACGAGTCCCAGAGTAACTGTGAATGTGACCCAACCATTTGAGGCTGACACCACTGTTTGCAGATATCCGTGTTTGCAGAGGGAGGAAATGATTAGTTGTAAAACACAGGAAGTCCGACAAGCAGGGGCAACCAAGCATGGCACACCTGAACACAGCACACCTGGGCATGGCGTAAGTGGGCATGGCACGCTTGGGCACAGCATGAGTCAGCTGAAGATCCCAGCAGAAAAGATAGTGATATCAGCCAGAGTTCTTTTGTTTCCAAACACTTATCTTTTGTGTGTGCATCTGTGTGAGTGTATGTCATATATGTACCAGTACCTGTGGAGACCAGAGGAGGAAGTACGTTGTCCTGGAGGGCACTGTGGGTTTTCCAGTGTGAGTGCAGGGAACCAAATTTAGGTCCTTTGGAAGAGACATTAAGCCATTTCTTCTCCTTCTCCTTCTCCTTCCTCTCTTTGTTTTTTTTTTTTTTAAAGGATCTCACCATGTAGTCCTACCTGGCCTAGAACTCTCTGTGTTGATCAGGCTGGATTTGAACTCACAATGATCTACCTGTCTCTGTGTCCCACCACACCTGACCCCAGCTAGGAATTCTTAATAACAGAATCTTTAAAACAAAGACAGACATGAACAGATCTATCACCTGAACAGCTACAGAGACACAAGAAATCATTGCTATGATATTTCCTATGCACTGGTGGGGGAAAAAAATTGAAGATGTTACTGTTATCACCTAAGATGGGGTCTCAAATACCCCAGGCTAGCCTTGAACTCCTGATTCTCGTGCCTCTGCATCTCAAGTGCTGAGATTTTAGGCATGTGTCACCATGTCTAGCTTCTACCTAGAATTTTATAACTACCCACAATACCTTTCAAGGATAAAGATGAACCTTCAATATGCTTGACATCTAGTGTCAGGAGGAAGCCAAACAAACTCGGACCAGCCAGAGGCATCTGATAGCAGCTCCATGTAAGAGGCCAACTCATTGCAGAGAGGGGCACAGGTGTAAGGTAAATAAGCATAAACAGATTTAATAGTCAAGTAATGGAAACCTTATCATAAGGCAATAAAGTTAGGGGAGACAGGAAATATCAAGGAGTTTTGAAGACAATTTGGAAAAATTAACTATGGACTGATATTGGACCATTGAGCCATTGATGTGCCTTGAGCATAGCTGTGGTCCTGCAGCTCTGGAGGGCACATCTGCTTTTAAGAGAAGCCCACAAAAACAGTTAAGGGAGATATGCCAGAGTGTTCACAGCCTGCTTTCAGATAGCTTCAAAAATTAATTTAATTTTTAAAATGTATATATAGATATATTATTCTTTGTGTTCTCTTAATCATTGCTTATTTTAAGTGTTTATTGTGAGAAATAGTTGGCTATACAAAGCATATTGTTAAAGTGAGACTGCTTCCACACAAATAAGAAAGAAGTTTATGGGCTACAATTCCTCATTAAAGGAATATCTAAAGAATTATATTTCAGATGCTACAAGACAAAATAATTAATATGAGGCTATCTAAGCAATCTGAGAAATAGCAAGAGTTGGAAGTACTAGCAAGATGAAGAGAAATCCCTGGGCAGCAATAGCAGCTAGGCTGAGAGACTGATGTCAGCATATTCCAAGGCCCATGCATTGGTGAGGAGATGGCTAAATATATTGATTAATGTATACTAACTATGAGGGTTAGACTTTTAAGGATAACCACCCAAAGAAGAAAACTGGAAATACATCTTCCAAAAAATACTACAAGGTAAAAAATTGGAATGAGAAAAACCATCTAA
This sequence comes from Peromyscus attwateri, assembly GCA_902168425.1. Classification (NCBI taxonomy): domain Eukaryota; kingdom Metazoa; phylum Chordata; class Mammalia; order Rodentia; family Cricetidae; genus Peromyscus; species Peromyscus attwateri. The sequence continues at coordinate 35,107 of CABHPP010099703.1, forward strand.
TTTATTAATAAGGGAGAACCACACAAAAGCAAATGGGGAAAACATAGAGATGGAAAGCAGAGTCGAATGATGGTATAAACAAGGCAAAACAAGCCACGTATCCCAACAAATGAGAAGAATGTGGAGTCTGTTGTTAAAGGTGTGGGAGTTTACAGTAGAAAGACCAGTTTCCCCACATGTGCTCTATATAGCAGGACTCACCAGAGCCAGGTTATAGGATCATTATAGGTGCCAATCAACACATGAATACATATAGAAAAATTATATACACAGGTGGAATCCTATTCTACTATAAAGAATATAATCCTATCATTTTTAGGAGAATGAATGGAGGTGGAAATTCCTATATAAAATAAGCCAGAAATACAAATATGTGTTTTCTCTCATGTGTAGAATCTAAGCTAACATAAAAATGATGTGAAGGTAGAGGAGGGGAGTCAAAGGAAAGAGGGATGAGGGAAGGAAATGGGGCTGAACATAATCAAAGCCTGTTATTTACATACGAAAATGCCCAAACACTGCCACCCATTAATCTATACAATTAATATATACTAATAAAAATCATGGGAAAATATACTGATTTTTCTGACCTGATTTTTAAAAGTTCGATAAACATCTATGAAGAGGTTTCTAATACAGAGGAAAGTGATTGAAGAGTAAAATTACTGAAAACAGTATTTAAACCAAATAAGCTGGGGAAATAGTGTTAAGAGCTAAAGTAGATTTTTGAGTTGAAACTTAAAAATGCAAGTATGATTAAAAAAAAATCAGTCTTCCAAGAAGATATTTGAACTCTCAAATCATAGGTCTGACATCTGACCAACACACAAGCCTTAAAACTTGTTGCCATCTGTCACCCTAATTTCTTATTTGTCTAAAACAAATAAATAAACCAGTAGTGATGCTGCTGAGCAGCTGTGGTGATATATTGTGTACCCTAATAAAGCTTGCCTGAGGATCAGAGGACAGAGCCAGCCACTAGATTAGACACAGAGGCCAGACAATGGTGGCACACACCTTTAATCCTGTCACTTGGGAGGCAGAGATCCGTCTGGATCTCTGTGAGTTCAAGGCCACACTGGAAACAGAGCCAGGCAGTGGTGGCACACACCTGTAATCCCAGTACTGAGAAGCACACATGCCTTTAATCCCAGGAAGGGACAGCAGGGCAGAGAAAGGTATATAAGGCGTGAGGAAACAGGAACTAAAGCAGCTTAGCTGAGATCCTTTCCGGTGAGGACTCAGGGGTTTTCAGTCTGAAGAAACAGGATCTGCTGAGGAGTTGGCGAGGTGAGGTTGGCTGTGGCTTGCTCTGCTTCTCTGATCTTTCAGCATTCACCCCAATATCTGGTACCAGGTTTTTTGTTTTGTTTTTTTATTAAAAGACCATTTAAGATTCAAACAACAAGCATCCATGCAAGTTGTCATTACCATCTCTGGACTCCAGAAAAACCTCCATTCAAATCATTTGCCCCTTTATTTGGTGGGGTTGTTTTCTCATGATTGGCTTGTGGAAACTCTGTACCTATTTGGGATACAAGTGTTTCATCAGCTATGTGACATAAATACATCGAATGCTTTTTCTTGGGGAGGCATAAAGAAATTTCTATGTGTCCCACCCGGATAGAGATTGCACAGACAAACTAAAGTCCAGCCTGGTGAGGCAGTGAGTTTACGGGGGTCACTTACAGGAGCATGGGTGTCTCAAAGGCTAAGAACAGAAGCACCTACAGCACTGGAGCACCTACCTGCTGACTGTTTACCTCGTGTAAATTCCACTAGGGAGTCCCCTCCCAGCTGGTTGCTTACTTCTTATATAACCTGGGGAGAGGCGGGGTCTCCTGAGAGGAGAGTCTCCCCCCCTCCCCCGCCCCCCACCTTCCACGAAGGTATGTTAATTGGCCCGATCTCTGTGGGAGATCACAGCTCCCTTGCTTCCAGACTGCCAAGGTTAGGTCCAACTGTGAGGAAACAGCTACAGAGCAAAGTATTTTCTAGCAGACTGTAGCTTGTCTTTTCAGTCCCTTAACATAATCTTTTGCAAGCAAAAGTTTTCCATTTCAATGCTCTCTTCTGTGATATTTTCTCCGTGTTTTGTACCTTTATGGTTATAGCTGAGAAATCTTTGCTCGCTCTGTGTTCATAAATTTTCCTTGTAGAATTTTTATACTGCCAGCATTACATTTAGATAAATGATTCATCTTAGTTCGTTGTTGGAATTTGCATGATATATGATTAGGAGTGGGTCCTTAGCTAGTAGCTGTGTCTTGATGGTTGAAGCATCCTGAACAATGCTTTCAACTGATAGTTAAAGAACACTCTCCTTGAGATGGCTACTTGAGTATCAACCTGACAGGACCTAGAATCGCCCTGGAGACAAACCTCTGAGCATGTCTGTGACAGAGTTTCTAGACTGGGAGACCGAGGATGGAAGATCCACCCACCTATATGGTAATATTTTATTTGTGCTGAAATGTGATTTTATTTGTATGTTAATAAATAAAGTTGCCTGGGGGTCAGAGCTAATAACAAGCCATTTAGCAGAAGTCTGGCAGTGGTGGCGCACACCTTTAATCCCGATCACATGACAGGCAGATCTCTGTGTGTTCAAGGATACAGCCAGCATGGAGACACATGCCTTTAATCTCAATACCAACCACAGAGACCTAGAGGTCTGTATAGACAGGCAGTGACGAGGAGGTCATGTGGTTGGGCTTACAACCAATAAGAAGGCAGAACAGAAAGTCAATAAAAAGACAGACACACAGGAAGTAGGCCTCTTTCAGAGGGGAAGGACGGCAGTGGCAGCGAAGGGTAAGAAAGGGTTTTAGTCTCTGCTCTTAGCTACTGCTCTGACCTCTTGGGCTTTTAACTCTGTGTTTCTTATTTAATAAGATTGTTACATCTACACACACCTATGTGGGTGGCACCATTCCATAAGCTGGGATCAGGGACTGTGTAAAAAGGAAAAAGTAGCTAAATACCAGCATTCATTGCTCCCTGCTTCCTGGATGCAGATACAATGTGAGCAGCTGCCTCCTGTTCCTGTGGCCACGGCTTCCCTGCCATGATGGACTGACTGTCTTCCTGGGAACCGGCCAGAACAAACCCAATCATCCATCCTTCCTCCCTCCCTCCCTCCCTCCCTCCCTCCCTCCCTCCCTCCCTTCCTTCCTTCCTTCCTTCCTTCTTTCCTTCCTTCCTTCCTTCCTTCCTTCTTTTTGACAGGTATACTGTCACAGCAATGAATACACTAATTGGTATATTAGCCCTCAAGCAGCATGGTATACAGAATTCACGCATTCACTAGAGCATTTACTGACATAGATACATTTAAATACACTGAAATAACTCATAGCATGTTTTATGACCCCAAAGTTTATAGATCAATAACAGATAGTTCCAAATATTTGTACTGTGAATATCACTTTTTTTTTTTTTTTTTTTGGGTTTTTCGAGACAGGGTTTCTCTGTGTAGCTTTGCGCCTTTCCTGGAACTCCCTTTGGAGACCAGGCTGGCCTTGAACTCACAGAGATTCACCTGGCTCTGCCTCCCAAGTGCTGGGATTAAAGGCGTGCGCCACCACCGCCCGGCTGTGAATATCACTTTTAAGCCACCCATTAGACAAAGAAAAAAATCATTGTATAATTTGGGAGGTATTATTAACAAAATAAAAATGAAAACACCAATTATTAAAATGTATGGGTTCATCAAAAATAGAAAATCAAAAAAATGCATAGCATTAAATGCTAATAATAATTTTTTAAAATCTCAAATTAGTCATTTAAATTCTTCCTTAAGAAACAAGAAAAAGCTGGATGCTGGTGCATGACTTTAATCCCAGCACTCAGGAGGCAGAGGCAGGTAGATCTCTGTGTTTGAGGCCAGCCTGGTTTGCATAGTGAATTCCAGGACAGTCAGGGCTACATAATAAAGAAAACTTGTCTCAAAAAAAAAAATCGAAAAAAAGAAAAAAAAAAGAAGCAAATTAAAACTACATAAGCAGAATTAAGGAAAATTTAAACATAACAACTGAACCACACTCATGTTCACAATGTAATTATTCACAAAGCCAAAATATATAAACATTGATACACAAAAGGATAAACAAATATGGTATACGCAGATAATGTAGTATTATTCAGCATTTAAAAGGAAGTAGATTCTGACACATGACAAACATGAATAAATCTTGATTACACTAAATAAAATGAGTAGTCACAAAAGGGAAGACTTCTGTGCCATTCAATTATGAGAGGTACAAAGTAGAATGGTTGCCAGGGTGGGATAGGATGGAGAGAGGAAGAGCGGAAGTCCTTGTTCCCTGAGTAGAGTCTCACATCTGTAAAAAGAAAGGAGCCCTGGAGACTGACTAACTGCCCAAAATACAAAAGAACTTGGATGAACTGAACACTTCACATGGTTAAGATGATAAATTTCATATTATGTATACTTAATTTTATCATAATGAAAAGTAAGAATATGGACCAGTGAGATGGCCAAGTAGTTCAAGGTGATTACCACCAAGCCTGATAACCTGAGACCAGTTCCTGAAGCCCACATTCCACATGGAGGCAGAAGGATGGAACCGACTGCTTCAGAGTTATCCTCCACATGTATACCAATGCACACATATGTGAGCACTTGTGCACACACACAGAGACACACACGTACACACAAGTAAATTTAACAACATTTTTAAAATATAAAAACGAAAGGCTATTCATTAAGCAATAAACTCTTGCTCTCTACTTGGTCTTTATAACTTGGGTGCTCTTTATGTTTGCTTATTTATTTATTTATTTGCCTATTTATTTATTTGTTTGTTTTTTTGTTTGTTTGCCCACCCCTGCTTTCTGATTTTCTTCTTAGGAACCTAGCACTTTTTTTTTTCAAAATCAATTAAAAGTTTGTTTATTTACGTTTGTGTTAGTCAAATACAAGAATACTAAACAGAGTTATATTAAATTCCCCTTGTTCCTATGTGTGTTTTTTAAAGGTTTAAAATACAACATTTTATAACACATAATAATTTTGAATTGGATAGAAAAAGTTCAAGTATTTGCTTCTTCCTATTCTCATGTGGTCTTCATTTATCATGGTCTCTTATTCCTTGTTCTCCCTCTCTGTTCTTGATCCAGCTGGGATCTCCCGCTCCCCTAAGCTCTCTTTCCCTCAACCCTTGCCCTTTATTACCCCCCAATCACGTCCAGGTTGTTCCTGTAGATCTCATCCATTTCTCTGTCATTGGGTGATCCCTGTGTCTTTCTTGGGGTCCTGTTTTCTAGGTAGCCTCCCTGGTGATGTGAGTAGCAGTCCAGTCATCCTTGTTCCACATCTAGTATCCTCCTATGAGTGAGTACATACCATGTTTGTCTTTCTGAGTCTGGGTTACCTCACTCAGGATGCTTTTTTCTAGATCCATCCATTTGCCTGCAAACCTCATGATGTCATTGTTTTTCTCTGCTGAGTAGTATTCCATTGTGTATATTACCACATTTTTTTTTATCCATTCTTCAGTTGAAGGGCATCTAGGTTGTTTCCAGGTTCTGACTATTACAAACAGTGCTGATATGAACATAGCTGAGCAAGTGCTCTTGTGGTATGATTGAGCATTCCTTTGGTATATGCCCAAGAGTGGTATAGCTGGATCTTGGAGGAGATTGATTCCCAATTTTCTAAGAAAGCGCCATATTGATTTCCAAAGTGGCTGTACAAGCTTGCATTCCCACCAGCAGTGGAGGAGAGTTCCCCTAGCTCCACATCCTCTCCAGCATAAGGTGTCTTCAGTGTTTTTGATCTTAGCCATTCTGACAGGAGTAAGGTGGTATCTCAGTAAGGTGGTATTCATTTGCATTTCCCTGATGATTAGGGATGTTGAGCAATTCCTTAAATGTCTTTCAGCCATTTGAGCTTGGAACCTAGCACTTTTATATCTGTTTCTATCACAGATTTACTGATTGGATTTTTCACGGTCACATGGCTTAGAACATTCACCTTAAACTTAACAGAGTTTTCTTAACAATATCATCACATGCCTCACATGCCATACTAAACCTTACAGAGAGATCCATCCTCTCCTCTCTTGGCCTTTCTGCCACTGCTGGCATGCATGTGAATTTTTATATATGCTATAGATGCCATGATATAGTCTCGTTATTCTTGCTTCAAAGAGCAAATTATCTTTTTTTTTTTGAAAATTAAAAATTGCAGAAAGAAAGTCGCACCTTTCCCCAGCATATTGCTTCTAGCCTCCTGCCTTTCCCAGTGGACCACATCCGCCCGCCTGTCACCATGAACCCTGTCTAGCCCCCTGCCTCTCCCCTTGGGTACCACTTCTAATCTCCTCACTTGTGCAGATCCAGATGTCCATCTGCCATCACATTCCTTCTATCTGAGGACTTTCTTTAACAGATTTCTTTTTTGGTGTGATTCTGCTGGCAATAAAATCTTTTTAGCTTTTTCTTTTTATGTCTGCAAAGGTCTTTATTTGCTTTCATTTCTGACAGAGGTTTTTTTTTCTTTTCCCCTAACCATAAAATTCTAGGTGGAGTTTAAAATTTTTATTCCAGTCCTTTCAAATGTCACTCTGCTGCAGCCTGGCTTTCATTGTTTCTGACGGTAAATCCGCTGTCATTCCTCATGGGCTGTCACCTGCATCCTTTTTCCTGGATGTTTTCAAGATTTTTCTTGTTCTTGCGCTTTGGCGTGGCATGCCCTAGTATTCTCTTCATTTTCTCTCTACTTGATGTCTCTTGAGCAATCTGGGTCTGTTCTTAATGCTCACTACATTGGAAATTCAGGGAAAATGGTTGTTTCAAATATTTTTTTTTCCCTCCAGCACATTTCCTGTAACCAAACTGCATGCTGTTTAGCCTCCTGTCCTTATGAGAGACCTCGTCAGACTTTATTGTTTTTAGACCTTTTTTGCCTTTCAGGATGGCCTCTACTGCTGGGAGCCCACTGATACTTCTTCCCACATCTAAGTTCTGTTACTCCTATGAGGCCTTATCTTTAATCTTAATGTTCTAATATCCATCATCTCTATTCCCTACATCCCCTTCCTCCATCTTCTGGAGTATTTGAGGCCCATTTCTAACTACATTTGGGATGTATCATCTGTGTACGATTCTGCCCTGTGGCTTTCTAGGCCTGTTTCGATTGCTTAAGACTGGGCTGTCTCCACTTCCCCAGAACTGGGATGACAAGTACACACTACCCTGCCCAGCCTTTTAAAATGTGGTTTTAGGGATGAAACTCTGGTCTTCACGATTGATTGCCCAACAGGTACTTTACTGAGTGAGCTCTCTTGTTTGATCATCAAGCCAGAAACACCAACAACACTTTTTTTTTTAAAGTTTCTCAAGACAGGGTTTCTCTGTGTAACCACCATGGCTGTCCTGGAACTCAGTTTGTAGACCAGGCTGGCCTCAAACTCATGGAGATCCCCCTGCCTCTGCCTCTTGAGAGCTGGGATTATAGGCATATGCCACCACCACCACGTAACAACAATTTTTAAATTAAAAATCTATCTAATTAAAAATAATCCAAAGACACGCTAATTTGATTTATGCTCAGGGAGGATGGTAAAAAAAAAAATGCTTACTCTGGCTGGTAAAGTGCCTGATGGGGGAGATTGGGGCCAGAGAGAGAGAGAGAGGATCAGAAGAGAATCTGCAAAAGGTGTGAGTGGGTTCGCAAGGCTCTGTTTTCTAAGGTAGGTGGTAGAGTTACATATATCTGCTCTATGATCCGGCTTCATAATTTATGTTAGTACATGTATTAATTATATCATTATAAACTTCATGAAAGCTGAAGAAATCAACAGCTTCCCTTCTAGCATCATATTCTTTTATTATTATTTTTATTATTCTCTCATACATCACATCCTGACTGCTTCCCCTCCCTCCCATTTCCCCTACTCAGTCTCTCCACCCCTCAGAAAAGAGCAGGCCTCCCAGGGACACCAACCAAATACGGCATAATAAGCTACGACCAGGCATAAACCATCACATCAAGACTGGACTAGGCAGCCCAGTAGGAGGAAAAGGGTCCCGCAAGCAGGCAAGAGAGTCAGAGACTGCCCCTGCTTCCTATGTTAGAAATCCCACAAGAACACCAAGCTTCTCAGCCATAACATATGTACAGAGTACCTAGGTCAGACCTCTACATGCTTCCTGATCTCTGTGAGCTCCCATGAGTCCCAGTCAGTTGATTCTGTGGGTTATGTTATTGTGATGTCCCTGACCTTTCTAGTTCATCTGATTCTTCCTCTTCCTCCTCCTCCTCTACAGGACTCCATGAGCTCCACCTAATGTTTGGCCATGGGACTCCTCATCTGCTTCCCTAAGTTGCTGGATGGACTCTTTTGGTCTCTTTGATGATGATGATTCTGGCTCATCCTTTAAAGGCTAGGCTCACAACCCAAAAATACCATTGCAGAGGCCTCTGCAATGTGCGGGAACCCTGCACCACAGATCCTGAAGGAGTATTCTCCCCTGAGACCTGGCTTTCCTGCCCCATTCCCTATCTCCATGGTCTCTTCTTTCATATTTTGAACCCTAGTAGCTTCAGACCCTACCACCCCACCTCCACCTCTGTGGAAAGCAGCCCCTTTTCAGTTTGCCCCCCTTTTCTTCCATAAATTCACACTTTCTACCTTCAGAAACTCTCTTAGCAGTTTTAAAGCAGCCAAACAGCACAACAAGAAACAGGTGTTGGCATCTTCCTTAGCAACTGAGAAATAGTTCTCTGTAGACAACAAGAAAAGGATACAGGGACTGTGGGTGGGGCTCTGGGGAGGTCTTCAAGCAGAAGGCAGCATAAGAAGTGGGCTTTGCAAAGCAGGTGGGATTTTGATTGATGAGAAAACAAATATGGTATCATAGCAGAGGGATATTACCCAGCTTTTGGAACAGAGTCTTTTAGCTTGACTCATTGAGGAGAGGAGTAAGTGACAAACGTGTTTGGAGGCCACTTAGTGGAATTAAAATGGCATATTAAAGTTAGGTCCTGGAGCCAAAGCGGTATCTCAATGGTTAAGAACACTTGCTGCTCTTGCAGAGGTCTGGAGTTCAGTTCCCTCTATCCATATCCTGCAGCTCACGGTTGCCTATAACTCTAGGGGATCTGACACCCTCTTCTGGCCTCTCCAGATGTATGCACACATATATATACACACCTACATATATGGTTAACATAAAATAAATTCTTTTAAAAAGTAATAATTTAGATTCTTATTTTTTATCCAGTTGGCTGAATAAATGTTGTTGTGACTGGAATGACATAGGGAGACTTAGTTACTCTTGAGTGCTGACTGAGGATGCTGTTCCTTACATAGTCTGGGCTTGGAATGGGGTACAGAGACATGTCTCCTCCTCCAGGGGTTCATACTCCAGTGGAGTTAGAGAGCAAACTCAAGGGTTCAGAGAAGCGCAGCAGGCCAGCTTCCCAGCTGCCCTGAAGCAGGCCTGTAGTTTGTGGTTTGCCGGTTTGGTTGGAATCAAGAACTGTTCAAATTAAAGCACAAAGGCAAAGGGTCCATTTTTGCCTTGCTCAGCACACTATAAATTGAATTGGTGGCAACCGGGTGCTATAATGTTCAAGAGAGCCTATCATTGGGGAGCCTCAGAAAAGGCACATTCTGTTGCACAGAAACTCAATGGGCTCTGTGTCCACAAGCCCCACAGACCCCGTTTTAAAAGCACAGACCACAGGGATTTGTACTGTGAAAGAATCAGCATGCTGTGGTCATTAAGGCGTGGATTTGCCTCAGCTGGGCAATAAGTTCTGAGGAAGAATTAGGCTTGCTTTTTTTTTTTTTTTTTTTTTTTAACAAGTGGGCAATGAGTTGTTATGCTGAACACGCCCAGTGGAATTGTCCTGTGCATCCCTTCAGCTTGTCCTTTCTATTGTCTGTATTGCAAACCTCCCTGGCTATCAGTGTAAATGGATGTGTCCATCTGCCTCTCAGTGGCAGGGTGAGCTATCTACCTTCAATTATGGCTGCATATTGACTGAGATCTTGGTGGTACTGAACAAGCTGAGTCGCACTTCCCACCACTTATCCATCATCCCCCAAGTACCAACAGAACTCTATTGAAAAGGAAGAGGCTGCCAAGGCATATGCCAAAATTATATTGTATTTCATCTTACTTTGGAAGTAATGAGATCGTTTAGCCTGAAATGTAATTTAAAAGTGCAGCGTGCCTTTTTTCTCGTCTCCTCTCTTGGTAATAGCTAGCTGACTGACATATCAGTAACTGGTACAGAGAGAAACCTGTTCCTTCCAGAAAACGCATGTCTGCTGAGAAGGCTGGACAGGAGAGTCAGGACATGTGTCTGGACTGTCGGCTTAGCGCCTAACACACAGGGATCTATCAGCCTTGGCACAAAGCTGCATTCCCAGTGAAGACTGAAGCCAGGTTCACATGCAGATTAAGCTAACTAAAAAAAACCCCCCAAAAAACGAAGAACCAAAACCCAAACCCAAACCAGACACCAAGCTGCAGCTCCAATGCATTCCCTTCCCTCCTCTGCTTCTCCACTAGCAAACGATAGGCTTAACTCCCACGCCTGAGAAACAGCAGCTGATTCTGATCAAATAACACCTAAGACATTAACAGCTCCAGGTGCATTTGATAGTCCTCAAGGGGTGTAACGTGAAAAATCAATGGTGTTGGGCAAAGCTGGAAATGTAATGGCCCAGGGGAAAAAAAAATTCCACATTCAAGATGAAGTCACACCTCATAAGGCAGCTAATAGTTTTAGAGTCACATATTTAAGAAGAAAGTGGTAATTATATGATAAAATATTAGCCGAACTGCAAAAACAGAGCTAGGGAGACAAATCTACATATGTTAAGGAATGCTCCCAGATTGGGTTTCAGTTCGCTCTTTAGTTACCTAAAGTCCTTAAGTTTAGAATGCGTTCGGAGTGTGTTCAGCAGTCAAAGCCATACCTCGGTGGGTGGGACACAGAAGAGCCACATCCTGGTTTTTACTAGGAAGTAGCAGCTCACCCTCCTGCAAATCAGTTCATCTGTCTCCTCTCTGGTTTTTTTTTTTTTCCATCAATGAACAAGAGCTATGATTAATGCATAGCTTATGTTATGTTTACAGCATGGTGCGATTTTTAAAGTTCATTTTTAATGTATATTTTTAAAGCACCGAGACTTCCAAATAGAGCTTTGCTTTTTTCCAAGGGTAGCCTGCCTGGAAAAGTTCATATGAGTGGGGAATGAAGGAGGCACATACCAAACCTGCCAATTCAGAGTTTATAGAGAGCAAGATTTGTTTGGTTCTGACTCAGTTGGTCTGGGGACAGATGTGAGAAGTCCAGTCATTTTAACAAGCTCCCAGGCGACCCTGCTGCCGCTGTTAGGCAGCCGACACTTTAGGTCACAGGGTTCAGAATGCCTGTACATCAGAGCGGTCTCGTACAGCAGCCTTCTTACACTTGGTGTGTGAGCTGGCCTAGAAGATGCTAAAGCTTTCCATTCCGGCTCTGTCATAGATCTGCACTGAGACTCACAATTTGTGTTTCTAACAAGCTTCCAAGTGATGCTGCTGTTACTGGCCCAGGGCCCACACTTTGAGAATCGGTGGTCTATGGACTGGAGTGGGAAAGAGAGAGAGATGATTATGGTAGAATAAAACAAAATAGTACATTAGCACAATGTGATTTTTAATTACATATGATACATGTTTACAATGGAGGTGAAGAGTGTAGCTCAATAGTAGAGAATGTTTTCAACATTCATGCGGCAACGGGTTCGAATCCTCGGGACTGTCTGTGTGCACACATTTCCCCCAAAATATGGAAGAAAATGTACCATAGAGATTGTTTTCATGAAGTGGGATTCTGGGTGAATTGGGGGATATTTTCTCTCATTTCCAGGCCTAATTGTTTGTAAAAAGTCACTTTCTATCATGTTACTACTTCCTTCCTTGACTATAGGTCCCAAAACAGCAGATCTGAGCTCTGACCTAGCTCACTTATAAGAAGAGAAAAACAGGGCCCGGAGAGATGGCTCAGAGGTTAAGAACACTGACTGCTCTTCCAGAGGTCCTGAGTTCAATTCCCAGCACCCACATGGTGGCTCACAACCATCTGTAATGAGATCTGGCGCCCTCTTCTGTATACATACAAAATAAATAAATAAATAAAAAATATTAAAAAAAAAAAAAGAAGAGAAAAACAGCTTCAGATTGGGAAAGAGACTCAGAAGCATGGGCAAGCACTGGCCAAAGGATTAGGCATTGTAAGCAAAGGGTGAGTCTATAGAAGGGTAGGTGTCTTCCTAGACCAGCATGGTGACCTGTCCACAGCCAGGCATGCTTATTGGCTTGTTAGTTATATCCTCTTGTGTTCCTAAAAGGCTTGAAATTCTTTAAAATGTATTCCAGACTGGACCCCCAAGCAGCGAATGTTTGATGATCAGGCTTCTATGGTACAGGATATGTAGAGAGTTACCATGCCTCTGTTATCAGTGGGGTTATAGGCCAGACACAGTCCAACACTAAGGCAGCTGTCTGTACTGGTCATAGGTTGTTTAAGGCCTGTCTTAAGTCCAATCACAAGGCCCTCAGCTCTTCAATGCAAACTTCCTTCTGATTTTTTTTATCTATTTATTTTAAAGATTTGTTTACTATTATTTTGTGTGTATGAGTGATGGCCTGTATGTGTGTTGGTGTATGACATGCATGACGTGTGCCCACAGAAACCAGAAGAGGGAACCAGATCCTATGGAACTAGAGTTACAGGTGCCTGGGAGCCAAGATGTGGGTGCTTGGAATTGAACCCAGGTCCTTTACAAGAACAGCAAGTGCTCTTAACCATTGAGTCGTCTCTCCAGCCCCTCCCCTGTGATTGAGAAGGTCTCTAACAACCAGGGGATGTCTACAAGAACTGTGATACATAGTGCACAATCAGCCCTTTCCCAAAGAAAGAATGAATGCCTCAGAACTAGAAATCAAGACAAAAGAAACTCCTCCTTATCATCATCATAAAAAAAAATTCACTATACTGCATCCATCCTAAGAAAATAAGGAAGGGTTATACTATGTACTATATATTATATATTATATATACTATATACTGTGTACTAGGTATTAGGTACTATATACTATATACTATACATAAACAGGTAAATGATTCTCAGAAACCAAATGCTAAGCACCCAGAGAACATCTCATTGCCTTTAAAAATTAGAGCTATGAGGAGCTGGAAAGATACCTAGCAGTTAGGAGCACTTCCTTCTTTTGCAGAAGACCCTGCTTCAGTTCCAAGCACCCAAATCAGGTAGCTCACAACTGACTGTAATGCTAGTTTCAGGGGGCCTGACACCTCTGACCTCCTTGGGCACCTGCACCCATATAGTGTACATAAGCTCACACAAGCATACATGTATGCATATACATAAAAATAAATACATGTTTTATAAATTATGCCTGTGGAGGCCAAGCTATAATTATAGTATTATGACAGAAAAGATTTTCTGGGCTAAGTTTGAAGAGGGGATATAAAAACTTCCTTTGAAGCTTGATTGCAGCTGTATTTTTAAAACTCAATGCCCAGGCACACCTGAAAGAAAACGTTGCAAAAGGCAACCATTACTCATGTTTACAGTGTCATTCTCCTACAAATTTTGCTTTTTTTCCTCCCAAAAATGTTTGTTTAATAAGTATGCATTAAATCTATAATGAAAAAAATGAACACTTTTTTAAAATTACGGTTTTGTAAATTATGTTATTTTAATGCTAACCACACTGAGAGTGAAAGGGAAGATAAGAAATCATTACTCTATAATTACAGTGATGCAGAGGCATCTATGTTTTAAAAATAGAAGCAAATGCATTCGGAGCAATTGGATTGCTTTTATGGGGACTTGGGAGAATTGGAGGGGAGTTGACGAATTTATTTATTGTGGTTTAAGAAAGAAGCGAATGCACAGATTAAGGACATCAGTGTTTGTGGGAGTATACTTGAAGTTCACATGCATGGGAGACTTCCAAATAGAGCTTTGGAAGCAGTACCTTCTCAAAGAGTCTTTTTCTGTCCCACCAGCCAGCTCCCAAATAATGACGTGGAGACTTCTATTAACTATGAAAGCTTAGGCTTGTTCCTCATTAGCTCTTATAACTCAAATTAACCCAGTTATATTAATCTACATTCTATCACATGGCATTACCTCTCTTCCATGTTGCAGCTCCTGTTTCCTCTCCCTGTCTCCTGGAATCTCCTGTGCACTTAGGTTCTCCTCCTCTTCCTTTATCTCCCAGGAAATCCCACCTATACCTTCTGTCTAGCTATTGACCATTCAGCTCTTTATTGAGCCAATCAGAAGGCACCTCGGCAAAGACACATCTTCACAGTGTACACCTGAGACTTGGAGGGTTGTCCTTTAACTAAAACAGAGCATTCTTGCATTGAGGCATTCTTCAGCCACACCTGGCTTCTGTTGGCCTCCTCTTCTGGAGCCAGAGCTTCCACCAAAGGGCAATACAGATGGGGCTCACAGCTTTTCTCACTTGGAAGTAAGTGGGGCGAAGAGGAGGCATCCTTAAATGGGGACTCCACCAAAGGAGCTGTGCTGAGGGCCCGTGGCTCAAGAGCACCTGCTACTCTTGCAGGGGACCTGAGCTCTTCAGTTCCTAGCACCCAAGGCTGGTGACTCATAATGTCCTATAACTCCAGCTCCAGGAGATCCAATACCCTCTTTTGATGAGTGAAGATGCCACATCAACACATAACTCCAAATAATGAAGATAAATCTTTAACCAAAAGGAGTAGGACTCAGCTCCCAGACTGGGCACTAGCACTTGTAAACCTAAATCCTACCCCTTGGTAGCATTACTTCTATGGCCCTCATTAACATGACTTGGTGTTTAGCTGCTATGAACATGCCAACCACATGTGTGATCACCTACCTGCAGCTTAGGAGGTAGGAGGAGACATTTGGTTTTATACAGTCATGCCGAAGTAGTGCCACTGGTTCAAGGTCAAGATCATTACTCAACAGTAGAACGTTACTCAAAAACAAGTTTCTGTTGCCTTGAGTCTTGAAGTCCTAGAAATTTTGCCAGTGGGTTTCAGTGTGCTAACTAATCTCAATCAGCAACTTCCTGGGTTCTGAATCAGCTGGGAGACACACCTTTGGGAACATCCGTAATAAAGAAGAGCTAGATATGATTAGTGTGCTCTGTGTCCAAGTGCTGAAATATCATGCTGAACTCCATCAGTTTGTGCGACAATACATTTTAACTTTTAAAAAGGCCAAGAGGAGAGAGAATATGTTTGTGGGACTCTTAAGGAGGACAGCATTGCCACAAGATACAGTTCAAACACAGGGTTAAGATGCCTCATTGGAGGCTTCATAGACCGTGCTGTACTGATAGCCTCCTCCACATGCTAACCCTGGGGAAGAGAATGACAGCCCAGACTAGTTAGCTGCTGTGGGGCCCTCCCTCTAAATCAACGAGCTTGAAAAGATCCAGTCCGCTCCCGGGTTCTCTTTGGTTGAATTATTTGTGTCCTCTTCCTCAGCCTTTTCTTTGCAATCTGCTTTCTTTTCTTAGATTCTTTTCTTCTCATAGTACCTGGGGTCTCAGGGGTGTCTGGAGCTATCTTTCACGCCAAAATGGTCTGGCTTTGTTGAGTCTGAAGTGGGGTGAAGCCTAGACAAAAGGAAGTGGCAACTTTAAGAACCTTAGATCGGCTTGCTCTCAGCTCAGAAACGTGTGGCTGGTGGCAACAACTTCACCTGCTAGCTCCAGGCACTTGTTCAGTGGATAACGTGTAAAAAGGACATGCAGAAGAATGCATCAGATGGTTTGGAACTTGAAGAGTGAGTATGTCAATGAGCAGGGCTCAGTTTTAATTTATTCTTCTTTCCTGCCCTGCCTGGCTATCTGAATTCGGAGGCTCAACAAAAGGTGCACCAGCCTAACAATTCAGTTGCAGAAATTATTTACAATGCACAGTAGGAAGCTATGCTAAATAGATTAATAGGTCTGAAATCATTTAAGCAGAACACACATGTAAGACCTCTTTAAGACTTGGCCATGCAAGGAAAGAAAACCATAGGAGTAGTCCTTTGTCTGTGAGAAGCTGTCCTGTCATGAGGGACATCGACCTAGATGAAATGGCCATTTGAAATTTACACATATAAAGAGTCAAGATATATAATATAATGACTTGAGGATACAGGCCCACCATCCAGCTGTGAAAGTTTTAAAAGATTTCATGGAAGAAGGGTCTTTTAGGAAGGGGTAGGATCTTTGGATTTTAGGGTACAGGATCACTAGAAGGGCTTCCAGTGTAAGGTAGGGAGGAAGAAAGTAGGAGGAGCAAGCAGGTCTTTGGGACTGACATATGAGTGTCCGGTATAAGAACCAGAGAAAGTTGGGGTCGGAAATACGACTGTGTCAGATGGTGGCAGGTGATGGGCCAGTCCTTCATGCCTAATCCAGAACCCCACCCTGCCCTAACTGAAGCACCCCAAGAGTACTGTGGTAGAACTGGCTGTGTAACCAAAGGCAATGGGTTCATATCCTGGCAACTCCACAGCCCAAACAAGCCTGGGAAGTAAAGGGTTATTGCTTGGAGTAGCCAACAAACACAACATATTTCTAAGCAATGCCTTTCCTGAACAAAATATTGGGTTCAGGGAGTGTATACAGATTCATATTGGTAAGCGTTGGAAGAACACATTCTTTTTTTAAAAAAAAAAATTAAATTGATTCATTTATTTTACATCCTGTCTGCTTGTTTCCTCTCCTTCTCCTCCCATTACTGCCCCCTATCTTCCCTTGACCACCCCCCCAATCCACTCCTCCTCTGTGTCTGTTATCAAAGGGGCAGGCCTCCCATGGGTACCAACAAAGCATGGTATATCAAGTTACAGTAGAACTAAGCTCCTCCCCTTGTCTTAAGGCTGGGCAAGCCAACTCAGTATGAGGAATAGGTTCCTAAAAGCCAGCCAAAATGTTAGGGGCAGCCCCTGCTCCCATTGCTAGAATTCCCATAAGTAGACCAAGCTACACAACTGTTACACACTTGTAGAGGACCTAGGCAGTCCCATGCAGGCTCCCTGGCTGTCAGAGAAGAACACATTCTTGAGCATGCTCATTTTAAGAGATACATTCTCATTGAGTATGCTCAGCTTAAAGTCATAGTTCAAGAAGAAAAGACATATTCCTGGGCATGCTTAGCTCAAGGCAATGGGGTACATGTTCCAAGGTTAAAACAGTTCCTGGGACTACTTCTGGGCATGTGTTCGGGAATTCTTCTGAATTTTCTTAGCTTCCCTTTCTCAAAAAAGAATTTCCTTAACAAAGGAAAGAACAGTTGAAAGAGTGTGTCCCTAAGGACCCTGTGTCACTTAGCGGCTCACAGATGTAGTAGATGGATATGGATGAGAAAAAACATGTGACCATAGACGTAGGATGCTCGGTAATGATGGTGTGTCTACTAACTACAAGTAAGAAAAAAATCACACTGTCCCCACCCCTGATAGTGGCACACCTAGCCTCTTCTCATATCGCATTCAGGACAGCTGATGTCACACTAGCCAAGGTGGACATATGCCAAGCAGTGCAGTCAAAAGCTATACTCACAATCCAAGGTATCATGTGGCTAGTAGACATGCAGCAAGACAGGCCTGGGATAGTTCATCGGGGCAGACTGCACTCCTGCCCCCTTCTGAGTCAGGGAACAGCAGTGGAGCAGCATCACCTGCTCCCTTTCTGGTCCTTCTTCGCATCCCACATCTGTAGGATGAGAGAGAAGTATCCAACATGAGCTCCCCTAAAACTAGAAATGGCCATGTGTTGTTTTTTCCAGATGTCTTTCATCCCGTGTTTCTGTGTCTCCGTTTTTATTGCTCTTACATCCTAAGTATCCTGTGGCCACCAGCCATCCTACTCATCCACTTAAATAATGCTCAGGTGTTTTCCTTTCTTCCTCACCCTGAAGTATCCTCAATTGGTGGTCATTATATCTGCCCTCTACTAAGCCTCTTTATGTCTGTATTGCAATGGAAAGAGGAAGGCCCACCTACCAGAGGTGGTGATTGACAATTAAAATAAAAAGATGTATTTCCAATTGAATGCCTTGTTAAATACACATGATAAACCTTGAATAAAATGAAACACTGCTATTATAGAACCATCATCCCCACAGGGTGATCCTAGGAAGAAACACATTTTCACAAACTAATCTTCAACATAAGCAGTAGGGAGGCACCCCCTTTAAAAGCTTACCCACTGGAATCTAACAGCAAATGGGGGCCTGAAGAGATTGCATATTCAAATCACTGGCAGATTTAAATTGCACCCCCAGAAAAGTCAGAAAGTTTGGAGAAGATGGCTTTACTGTAGCAAGCACAAGGAGCTGAGTTTAACCACCAGCACCCACATCAGAAAGGTGTGGTGTGTATTCTAATCCCAGCACCAAGGAGGTAGAGACAGACAGATCTCTGGGGCTCACTGGCCAGTCAGTCTAGCTCAATCAGGGAGCTCCAGACCGATAAGGGAACAGCCCACAGAATCAATCTTGAAGCCTGCATGAGTCTAAGATAAGCACTCTGCATATATGTTATGGTTGTGTAGCTTGGTATTCTTGTAGGACTCCTAATAGTAGGAACAGGGGCTGTCTGATTCTTTTGCCGGCTTTTGGGACCCTTTTCCTCCTACTGGGTTGCCTCATCCAGCCTTGATATGGGGTTATATACCTAGTCTTATTGTAACTTGTTAGGCCATGTTTGGTTGATATCCCTGGGAGACCTGCTCTTTTCTGAAGGGAAATGGAGGAGGAGTGGATATGAGGAGAGGGGAAGTGGGGGTCTGGGAGGAGAAGAAGGAGAGGAAACCACAGTCACAATGTGTAATATATAGGAGAAGAATAAATGAATGAATCAATTTTTTCAAAAGTTGGGTGACTCCTGAGGAATGACACTCAAGCAGCACCTGCACAAACATGCACACACACACACACACACACACACACACACACACACACACACGTAAAGCTCTCCTATCACAGTCTTTTCCCAGCATTCCCCCTGTTTGTGTCTACTTCATTGTTTCTATTTCAATTTTCAGATCTTGAACTGTTTCCTTCACATATTTAATTGCTTTTTCATGGTTTTCTTGGCTTTCTTTAAGGGATTTATTGATTTCTTCCAATTTTTTGTTTGTCTTTTCCTCAATTTCTTTAAGGGAATTTTTCATTTTTTCTTTAAAAGCCTCTAGCATCTTCATGAAGCTATTTTTAAGGTCGCTTTCTTCTGCTTCTTCTACGTTGTGATGTTCAGGTCTTGGTGTTGGAGGAGGGCTAGGTTCTGGTGATGCCGTATTGCTCTTTATGTTGTTGTATGTATTTTTGCGTTGATGTCTGCCCATCTCTTCCTCTAATAGGTGCAAGAGGTGCCTATGTCTGAGCGAGCTGCTATTGGTCCACTCTGTGCTTGTTGTGTCTGTGTCTCAGGGGACCCCTCTGGGTCCAATCTTAGCTCTTGCTCTAATTGGAGCTGGCAGATTCTGTATCTCAGGGAGCTGCTCTTGGCTCAATCCAAGCTAGCTGATTCTGTGACTCAGGGAGTCACTCTTTGTCTTATCAGGGCTCTTGGTCCAGTCAGAGCTGGCAGATTCTGTGTCTCAGGAAGCCACTCTTCATCCAATGAGAGCTCTTGGTACAATGGGAGCTGGCAGATTCCTTGTCTCAGGAAGTTACTGGGGTCACAGGTAGATGGGTATTGGGGTAGGGCATGGGTCTTGTAGTTTGCAGGATCCAATGGGGGGTTTTGGTGGGGGAGCCTGGCCACGGGGAGATTTCCCTGCTGGCCGGAAACTGGGGCCAATATCACAGCCTTGAAAGCCTTCTTCTCTATCTTTTTCTATGCCACATGGGTGCTCTGACACCCAAGCCTTAAACCCCCACAGCAGCAATGATGTCTTCTGAACACTAGGTAGTTCATCCAAGTTTTTAAATTAAAACAAATTACTGATGCTAATCCAAACAGAATAATTAAGACTAAATGGAACTTTGAGAAATTATCAACCAATGAACAGATAATGAAAATGTGGTACATAAATATAATGGAGTTTTATCCAGCTGTAAAAAATTAAATTATGAAATGTGCAGGAAAATGGATGAATGTGGAAATTATTATAGTGAGGGAGATAACTTGGACTCAGATAGGCAAATATCACATGGTCTCTTTCCTATGTGGATCTTAGCTTTTAATATTTATGTATATATGTATGTGGGTGTAAGTGTGGATACAGGTCATCGCCTCTAATCAATTTCCCAATCAAGGTAAGCCATCGGCCAAGAGAAAGCTGTGCATTTTGAGAAAGAACCTGATGAAGCACCCACAGGTAATACAATGAATTATCTCTAGACCTTCTTCTTTACTTAGTTTTCTTGTGGCTGTCACAAAATACTTGTCAGAAACAATCAAAGGGCAGAAGGGTTTCTTTTAGTACCTGGTTTCAAAGACTGCAATCCCTAGTCCTTGGCTCTGTTGACTCTGAGGCCACGGAGAGGCAGAACGTCATAGAGTGGGAGTGAAGGAGACTTTTCAACTCATGGCATATTGGAAGCAGAAGAAGCTGGGGACCAACTGTAACCTTCAGAGGTATGTACCCATGGCATACTTCCTCCAGCTAAACACCAACTCTAAAATTTGTACAGTTTCCCAACAGAATATCACCACCTGGGGAGTAAGGGTCCTACACATGGGCCTGGGAAGGCATTTCCTATGCAAACCATAATACCATTTGCAGAGTGCCCTGCACCCATCTGTATAGAGCGACTCTATACCTAGGAGGAAGTAGCACCCAGACTCCCTAAGGTTTATATGAGTCTGCCTCTGAATTGATTTTCAGGCCACATGTCAACCACTAGGGAAAAAAATGATAGATGGAGTTTGAGCCCAATCCGACTCCCCTATCTTGGGTCCCATGGGACCCATGATGACTCTAGTCCTCGCATGCAAAAAGCAATCATCTATATCTATATTGATAAAGATAGGATAGGTGGTCCTTACCACAGGCCCCATATAACCATCTTATTTGACCTGAATAAGGCCCAGATGGATTTTAAGAATAATTCTGCGTTTTCACAGTTTAATCAGGTATGATACCTCTGGTAGTTTTCACCCCAGATATAGCAACTTACAGAGAAAACCAATACAGTCACTGCTTATGGGTGTGCAGCTACTGACCTAGCAAGTACAATTTTTCTGTCATATACTGGTGAAGATCATCAGAAGGACTTTGCCTCAAGACCACTGTAATACTCCTGCTTCTTTGTCATACTATAATCTCAAAGGACCTTAACCATATTGCTACCCCATAGATCATCATGCTGGACCATTACACCAGTGACAACATGCCAGCTGTACACGGGGAGGAAATCTGCTCTTCGTGTGCTGGGTAGCATCTGACTCATCAAGTCACAGAGTTGGGCACAACATCCAGTGTTAAGTAGAAATGAGCTCAGTGGGACTGGACTCGAGCAGATCTAGAATGCAAGCAGATGGCATGAGCATGTAGCTCCCTCCCATAAGGCACCTCGGCCTGACACTTTGGTGCACATCCATGTATTCTCTCTTATGATCTTGTGTGTATTCCTGGTTACCATTTAGCAGAGAAAGCATAACATGAGCATAGAGTATAGATAGGGCTTTAGCAGCTTTAGCTCCACTTCGGGCAGGAGAGGTTGGATAACCTAGAAGGAAAAGGATGAAAGAATATCCCCATCTGGACACACTTTGGGTAGCATATCTGACTGCCTACTTCATGTGGAAGAGATGACTGTCAAAAAGTTGGACATGTATTTATTACTATCTGCTTGGTAGTATCTGCTCTAGGCTCATCTTAATTACATCCAGGATGGTGGTAACCAGCCTCTTTGCCCAGCCAGTCCAGTGCTTACTTAATGGGCTCATATCCAGAGAGGGCCGTAGAGGCATTCTTGGAGTCAAAAAGCATTTATTCACCTCAATACTGCTCATTCTGTCCTGATGCCATTGGCACTCAATACAGCTCTGATGTCTAGTTATGCCAATGGCCACTCTTGTAATTGATTCCATTGCTCCCTCATTTATGGAGAGAGTA
Organism: Peromyscus attwateri; assembly: GCA_902168425.1. Classification (NCBI taxonomy): domain Eukaryota; kingdom Metazoa; phylum Chordata; class Mammalia; order Rodentia; family Cricetidae; genus Peromyscus; species Peromyscus attwateri. The sequence goes on from CABHPP010099703.1 coordinate 57,232, forward strand.
ATAATTTGATTTTTACTAGGATAAACATATATTCTGTTAATGGATTTTTCTCTTGTCTATAGTGCTTCTGCCAGTAGTATGAGTTTTGCCTTATCTAATACCAGGTTATCTCAACCAACATCCACTCCAGTAAGAAGTATAGGAATAGGCTCTTATCCATGAAATTGCAATGTGCACTCTCACCCCAAGGCAGCTGCCTTTAACACTACGGTAAAAGTTTATCTGTAGAAACAATGGGGTGGGGGGACAATCTGCAGCAAAGTTGTTCTTATAGCATGGAGTGCCTTCTTTAAATCAGTGGCCAGTACATGGGGTTATTCCAACTGCCAAAAGGCTTGAGTCTGTGTACGAATGGGTGGAAGTGGTTACTGTCTCTCCCCCTGTTTTACCAAACACATCACCAAGGAAGCTTTGCTTTCCTGTGCTGTGTCCTTGGGTTTGATAGGGTTGGAATCCCTGGCACTCGAGATAAGAAATCTTCCACCAGGAATGACAGTGATATTTCAGTGGCAGGTAGTCTGACATGAACCATAACCATTTAAAAGTATTTTAATTAATTATTTGAGAATTTCATACATTGTATTTTCGTTATATTCATTCCCCTCTCCCATCTCCTCCTCATTATACCACTCAACTCTGTGTCCCTTATTAAAAAAAAAAAAAACAACCCATAGAATCCCACTAGTGATGCTTGTATACCCTTAAATATGTGGCCATCCACTGAATGTGTTAGGCTTACCTGGGGCTACACCCTTAAAGAAAATTAACTCCGCTCCCAGCACCTTATCAGTTGCCAACAGCTCCTCAGCTAGGGGTAGGTCTTTGTATCTACTCCTCCCTCCGTGATGGGATCTTGTCTGGATTGAGCTTGTACAAGTCTTGTGCATACCATCACTACCACTCTAAGTTCATATGTGTGACTGCCCTGTTGTGTCCAGAAAATACTGTTTCCTTCTATTCATCCACCACCACTGGCTCTTTCACTCTTTCTGCAACTTCTTCTGAGATGATCACTGAGCCTTGAGAGGAGGACAGGGATCTAAATGTCCCATTTAAGGCTGAATACTCTACAGTCACTTATTCTCAGCTCCTTGGCCAGTTGGGAGTCTCTGTGTTAATAACCATCTACAGAAGCTTCTCTGATGAAAGTTGAGCGATGCACTATGGGTAAAACAGGAAGTCATTGGAATGCGGTATAATACTATGTAGCATTAGCTGAGTAATAGTAGGTTCTCCCTTAGAGCCTATAATCTACCTAGCCACAGGTTTTTGGCTCTGATAACTGTGTCAGGTATGGGTTTCATCATGTGGAATGGGCCTTAAATCAAAGTGGAAAGTGGTTGGTTGCTGCCATGGTATGCATGCCACAATTGCATCAGTGGGGATATCGTGCCAAGAAGGTCATTATCATACCTTTCAGGTTAGCAGGTGGATAAAATTGATGATTAATTTTCTCTTCTGGTAGTGTACCTAGCACATTCCAGCATTATTTTCATAATACCTTACAGCAGAGATGAAATTCTAGGTCAATACCAGCTTGGTTTCTCCATTCTATCCCTCAGTACATGATGTCTTTAGCAATAGGACCTTATTGTCAAGTTCTGGAGGGTACCTAAGAGCAATGGCAGTAGCCTATAATGTTTGGGGGTCTATAGGACCTCACTAACTAACAACTCCAATAGAGGTAACCCATTCCTGACACTGGGCTTTTTATTTGTTAGTATATGGTGTTTGGTAGGGACATTGTTCCCCCATTGTAGGTAATTCTGTTTAAGCTCTTCTTATATAGATATATGCTATTATTTTATGAAGTTTCTGTAGTAGCATTTTTTCATATGACTTTTTCAGAGGGTCTTTAGTGTTAGTTATCCCTCCCCATAGTCCCATTTTTACCCTACAACCCCATCCACCACCCCATTTAATCTTCCTTTTCCACAAGTTCCCTTCCCCCCTTTTTATCACTGTGTTCTATCTTCCCGTCATTGGCTCCTTACTAATTTCCTGACCTCTGTAGGTATTCCAATGAGACACACATATCTGAAGATTCAAAGCCAACATCCACAAATGAAAGAAAACATGAAACACTTGCCTTTCTGGGTCTGGATTGTCTGGCTCAGAATGACTGTTTCCACCTCTATCCACTGACCTGAAAAATCCATCATTTCATTTTCCTTAGTAAATGATTAGTACTCCATTGTGTAAATGAACCACAGTTTATCCATTTATCCATTGATGGACATCTAGGCCATTATAGATGAGCAAGTATATTCGTAATAGGATTGTTGTCTTTTGGGTATATGTCCAAGTAACCATTTTTTTTTGGCTCCTGGTCAACAAGATAGTAGGTAATAAAGGAAACACTTTACCAAGAGCAAGCTGGGTTGGTGCTAGGTAATAGGAGCCAGTGGGGCCACATCTGGGAGGAACATCTCACTTCATTGGTAGATAACTGCAGCAGCCACTAAGGACAGGAAAAGTCAGGACCTCCATGAACTTGATTCTTGTGGAAAAGAAGTTGCCATCAAATATCCATAAAGGTTCTGGCAGAAGGTGAGGGGAACATGGACAAGGAGGGAAAAGAAAAACTAGGACCATCACTTTGGGGGTCCTTACCAGGTACAGAAGCAGGTACTGAAGCAACTGTTATAATTTATGTTCTGTTTATGGCCTGTCTTTCAGCCACTGAAGCCTTGGCTTGGATAAAGAAAACCTGAGGCCTCATATGCTGGAAGCTTCTGTTAAACCCATATTCAGTGTCCTCTCACTCGATCCCATCATAATCTCCAGAAAGGATGAGTATATGATGTAAGATCTGGGAGCTTGAGTCATGATCTGATTAGCACATGGATTTGACATTAAGTATGAGGGCAGATGCTCTATGTGTTGGAGTTGGTAGCTTCTGAGGAACATTCCTTTTTGGGGATATACGTGAGGTCTCAGAGGTGGCTTTGTCCAGCCTGGTCATTGTGCCACCTTGCTTGTGAGGACTTTGGTATCCTTCCAGTCATGACATGCCCTAGAAGACAGCAGAGTAGCTGTAATTATGATAGACTGGAGAACACTAGTTTTGTGGCTTTGGGCTTCTGAGAATCCATCACTCTGCTGAAAACTTTTCCCTCCTATGTTGACCACAGCACCTGGGGCAGCTGAGGTCCTGGCCTACCATCTCTCCACAGTGCTGTTGAGCACCTTCCGGTTCCACTGCAGGTAGTCCTCAGTGTTTGCTCTAGTGCTTCAGTGAGGAAGTAAAGAGTCCCGACCTGTTGCCCTCCAGGTTCTCCTCAGCACTAGGCCTTGTCACAGAGAGGCTGGAAGTTTTCAGAGATGCACTGAAAAGCATCCATCCATCCTCTCTGCCTTCCACACCACATGCTGGCATTGCCTTGCACGCTGGTTGTCTCTCATAAGCATTTCCATCAACCTCAGTCTTCTTGATTATGGACTATGTTGTTTTCTGGTTTTCCAATGATCTGGGAATGTTTTTTCTTGTTTTGTATAATAATTATAATTTCAAAAAGCTTTTGTTGTTGCTCATTTTTTTTTAAATCTTGAGTACTAGCTTCAGATATAAATGTGCATATCTACATCAAAAGTTAAAGGCTTGTAGGGAGGAAGAGTATATCTGACCACAAACATAATTTTCTGTCCATTATAACGTTAAAAATGTTGATATCTGAATGGAATTTTGAAATAACACTGCATCCTTTTAAAGGATGTCTAGCAATGCTGGATTATTTCCCTCTTCTGGTCATGAAGGTGTCTAGGCTTAGGTCCTTGCAGATTAGAGCCCTATGACAAATTTTGCCCAATACGACATGAGCCAAAGTTGACCATAGCACCACCTTTCTATTCTCTAGGCTTTCTTCCCCTGTGGCAGCACCTAGAGGTCACATGTCTCAGATCCCAGAGTCATAGAGGGAAAAAAATCAGCTGGAAGCACAAGTGACTATGGACCTCAACAACCATAAACGCGTGCTGGGGTAAGAGGCCAGGACCCTGAAATGCTTTGCTAACACAAAATAACTTCGTGTGCTCTGTTTGTATCTTGTATTTTTTTCCCCACGTAATTCATCAGCAGGTTCACATATCCTTTAAGACTATTCTAGAGTAAGATTTGAAGTATTCCTTGAATTTTATCATCATAAGCTTATGTACCCTGGGTTTGTTTAACTAATCCCCCATTGTTGAATATTTATTTGGAAGCATTTTTGAAATGGAGAATAATGCTGCGATAAGCATTCTTGTGTTGGGCATTACCTGTTGTCAGGTTTACCTGCCATGCGCCTCTGATTAGGTAAGGTTAAATGCTGTCACAAGTGACAGAATGTACCAGTGTCACAGAGGCCTAAGGAATTAGTCTCTATTTGAAGATGACATGAGCAGTTACACAGAGCAATCCCAAGGAATCATCAAAACAACTAAAATTAATAAATGTACACGCATAGATTGGGCCACGTAGACTACGCACACCGAATCAATTATATTGAAGGAATTAAATAAAAGGGAGTTCATTTACAGTAGCCCCAGAAAACAGAAAGTACTTAGGATTTAATTTTAAAGTACATGTGAAATTTCTGTGTTGAAATTTATGCAACATGGCTGAGAGAAATTAAATACCTAAATAAATGCAGAAAGAGGATTTTTGTGGACAGAATACTCAATATTTTTAATATGACCATTCTCGCCAAATTGGACTTAGGATTCAACATGATCCAAATCATAATATCAGCAGGATTTTTACAAAATTTACAAGCTGGTTCTAAAGATTTTATTGATATAAAACTTAGTTATCTAAATAAAATCTTTTTAAAACAAAAAAGTTGAAATACTTGAATTACCTAAACTCAACCCTTTACCATAACTCTTGAGTACAGACAAGTATAGCACTGACATAAGGGTCAGCAAATAGATCAATGTGACCGACTCAGCACCCCAAAAAGGACCAAATGGCAGCCATGGTGTGAACAAAGGAGACGATGAAAGGAAATCTTAGTCGTGGCGGCCACAACTAAACGTCCACATGGATTCCATGAAGCCCTCATCCCTCATCTCACACTGTCCATGAAAATTAAATCAAGACACATCAGAGATCATTGTGAATTTATAATCTTTCTTGTTGAAACCAAAACACTTTCATAATCCGTGAATAAGAAGTTTCTTACAGTCATGTCATAGAAGACCATGACAAATCATAAGAAAAATTTTATAAAATTATATATTTTATTTAGTAAAAATGAAAACTTTTTTATTTTTATTTTATTTTACAATACCATTCAGTTCTACATATCAGGCACGGATTCCCTTGTTCTCCCCCCTCCCGCCCCCCTTCCTCTTCCCCCCAGTCCACCCCCCATTCCCACCTCCTCCAGGGCAAAGCCTCCCCCGAGGACTGAGATCAACTTGGTAGACTCAGTCCAGGCAGGGCCAGTCCCCTCCTCCCAGGCCGAGCCAAGCGACCCTGCATAAGGCCCAGGTTTTAAACAGCCAACTCATGCAATGAGCACAGGACCCGGTCCCACTGCCTGGATGCCTCCCAAACAGATCAAGCCAATCAACTGTCTCACCCATTCAGAGGGCCTGATCCAGTTGGGGGCCCCTCAGCCATTGGTTCATAGTTCATGTGTTTCCATTCATTTGGCTATTTGTCCCTGTGCTTTATCCAACCTTGGTCTCAACAATTCTCACTCATATAGACCCTCCTCTTTCTCACTACTTGGACTCCTGGAGCTCCACCCGGGGCCTAGCCGTGGATCTCTGCTTCCAGATCCCTCAGTCATTGGATGGGGTTTCTAGCATGACAAATAGGGTGTTTGGCCATCCCATCACCAGAGTGGGTCAGTTCGGGCTGTCTCTCAACCATTGCCAGCAGTCTATTGTGGGGGTATCTTTGTGGATTTCTGTGGGCCTCTCTAGCACTTTGCTTCTTCCTATTCTCATGTGGTCTTCATTTATCATGGTCTCCTATTCCTTGTTCTCCCTCTCTGTTCTTGATCCAGCTGGGGTCTCCCACTCCCCCAAGCTCTCTTTCCCTCGACCCTCGCCCTTCATTTCCCCCACTTATGTCCAGGCTGTTCATGAAGATCTCATCCATTTCTCCATCATTGGGCAATCCCCGTGTCTTTCTTGGGGTCCTGTTTTCCAGGTAGCCTCCCTGGTGACGTGAGTAGCAGTCCAGTCATCCTTGCTCCACATCTAGTATCCTCCTATGAGTGAGTACATACCATGTTTGTCTTTCTGAGTCTGGGTTACCTCACTCAGGATGATTTTTTCTAGATCCATCCATTTGCCTGCAAACCTCATGATGTCATTGTTTTTCTCTGCTGAGTAGTATTCCATTGTGTATATGTACCACATTTTATTTATCCATTCTTCAGTTGAAGGGCATCTAGGTTGTTTCCAGGTTCTGGCTATTACGAACAATGCTGATATGAACATAGCTGAGTAAGTGCTCTTGTGGTATGATTGAGCATTCCTTGGGTATATGCCCAAGAGTGATATAGCTGGATCTTGGGGGAGATTGATTCCCAATTTTCTAAGAAAGCACCATATTGATTTCCAAAGTGGCTGTACAAGCTTGCATTCCCACCAGCAGTGGAGGAGAGTTCCCCTAGCTCCACATCCTCTCCAGCATAAAGTGTCTTCAGTGTTTCTGATCTTAGCCATTCTGACAGGCGTAAGGTGGTATCTCAGAGTTGTTTTGATTTGCATTTCCCTGATAATTAGGGATGTTGAGCAATTCCTTAAATGTCTTTCAGCCATTTGAGTTTCCTCTGTTGAGAATTCTCTGTTTAGTTCTATCGCCCATTTCTTAATTGGACCGTTGGGCATTTTGATGTCTAATTTCTTGAGTTCCTTATATATTCTGGATATCAGTCCTCTGTCAGATGTGGGGTTGGTGAAGACCTTTTCCCATTCTGTAGGTTGTCGCTTTGCCTTGTTGACCGTATCCTTTGCTCTACAAAAGCTTCTCAGTTTCAAGAGGTCCCATTGATTGATTGTTTCTCTCAGTGTCTGTGCTACTGGTGTTATATTTAGGAAGTGATCTCCTATGCCAATGCGTTCAAGACTACTTCCTACTTTCTCTTCTAGCAGGTTCAGAGTAGCTGGATTTATGTTGAGGTCCTTGATCCACTTGGACTTAAGTTTTGTGCACTGTGATAGATATGGGTCTATTTGCAGCCTTCTACATGTTGATATCCAGTTATGCCAGCACCATCTGTTGAAGGTGCTTTCTTTTTTCCATTGTACACTTTTGGCTTCTTTGTCAAAAAGTATATGTTCATAGGTGTGCGGATTAATGTCAGGGTCTTCAATTCGATTCCATTGGTCCACATGTCGGTTTTTAAGCCAGTACCAAGCTGTTTTTATTACTACTGTAGCTCTATAGTAGAGCTTGAAGTCAGGGATCGTGATGCCTCCAGAGGTTGTTTTATTGTACAGGATTCTTTTGGCTATCCTGGGTTTTTTGTTTTTCCATATGAAGTTGAGTATTATTCTTTCCAGGTCTGTGAAGAAATGTGTTGGTATTTTGATGGGGATTGCATTGAATCTGTAGATAGCTTTTGGTAAAATTGCCATTTTTACTATGTTAGTCCTGCCTATCCATGAGCATGGGAGATCTTTCCATTTTCTGACATCTTCTTCAATTTCTTTTTTCAGGGACTTAAAGTTCTTGTCATATAGGTCCTTCACTTGCTTGGTTAGTGTTACCCCAAGGTATTTTATGTCATTTGTGGCTATTGTAAAGGGTGATGTATCTCTGATTTCCTTCTCAGCCTCTTTGTCAATTGTATATAGGAGGGTTACTGATTTTTTTTAGTTGATCTTGTATCCTGCTATGTTGCTGAAGGTGTTTATAAGCTGTATCAGTTTCTTGGTTGAATCTTTGGGGTCACTCAAGTATACTATCATGTCATCTGCAAATAGGGAAAGCTTGACTTCTTCCTTTCCAATTTGTATCCCCTTAATCTCCTTATGTTGTCTTATTGCTCTGGCTAGAACTTCAAGTACTATATTGAATAAGTATGGGGAAAGCGGACAGCCTTGCCTCGTTCCTGATTTTAGTGGAATTGCTTTGAGTTTCTCTCCATTTAATTTGATGTTGGCTGTTGGCTTGCTGTAAATTGCCTTTATTATGTTTAGGTATGTTCCCTGTATTCCTGATCACTCCAAGACCTTTATCATGAAGGGGTGTTGGATTTTGTCAAATGCCTTTTCTGCATCTACTGAGATGATCATGTGGTTTTTTTCTTTGAGTTTGTTTATATGGTGTATTACATTGACGCACTTTCGTATGTTGAACCACCCTTGCATCCCTGGGATGATGCCTACTTGATCATGGTGTATAATTGTTTTGATGTGTTCTTGGAGTCTGTTTGCCAGTATTTTATTGAGTATTTTTGCATCAATGTTCATGAGAGAGATCGGTCTGTAGTTCTCTTTCTTTGTTGTATCCTTGTTTGGTTTAGGAATCAAGGTAATTGTAGCCTCATAGAAGGAGTTTGGTAATGTTCCTTCTGTTTCTATTGTGTGGAACAATTTAGAGAGTATTGGTATTAACTCTTCTTTGAAGATCTGGTAGAATTCTGCGCTGAAACCATCTGGTCCTGGGCTTTTTTTGGTTGGGAGACTTTTAATGACTGTTTCTATTTCCTTAGGGGTTATTAGACTATTTAAATAGTTTATCTGGTCTTGATTTAACTTAGGTATGTGGTACCTATCCAAAAAATTACCCATTTCTTTTAGATTTTCCAGTTTTGTGGAGTAGAGGTTTTTGAAGTATGACCTGATGATTCTCTGGATTTCCTCAATGTCTGTTGTTATGTCCCCCTTTAAAATGAAAACTTTTAATCATGAAAAAATAGTATCTAGTGTGTTATCAATGAATGGACAAACAGTTGCTAAATAAATATCTGACAAACTCAATAATTCAATATAAACTTAATAAAAACAGCCAAGCAACCAAATGAATAAATGGAAAAAAAACAGGTGAAGATATATGTAACACACATACATTTAACCAATAAATGTGTAAAGAGATAGCCAACATCATTAACTATGAGGGAAATAAAAATTGAGACCTCAGTGAGATCCCACCCCACAGCACACTGTGGCTAATGTTAAAAAGTAGCCAAATGCTAAAAACATTGAACAAGCAGAATCTAAAATCTGGTAAGAATGTAAAATAGTACAAATGCTTTGGGGAAAATGGCGTGGTTTCTCATAAGACTTAGCATATGTTTATTTGTGATGGTGAATTTTATGTGCCAATTGGCTGGGCCATGGTACCCAGATTTGGGTCAAGTGCTAATATAGTTATTGCTGTGAACATATGTTTTAGATGAGATTAACTTTCAAATCAGTTGTCAGCATGGGTAGGCCTCTCCAGCCTGGAAGGCATTAAGAAGAAGGACTGGCAGTCTATGAAAGAGAGAGGAGCAGGCCTCCAGACTTCCTTTGGACTTGAGCTACAACATGCTTTACCTGTACGCAGAAGAGCTGAACTTGCCAACAGCAGCCACAACATGAGGGGATTCCTTAAAATAAATCTTTCTATGTGACAGGGACACACACACACACACACACACACACACACACACACACACTCATGCCCATTGGTTCTATTTCTCTGGAGAGCCCAGAATTCCACAAGAGACAATGACAACAAATACCTATACAACTAATTGTACAAGGCTGTTCATATGGGTTTATTTATAATAGGCAGAATCTGGAAACAGACCAGGTGTCCATCAACAGCAGAATGGATAAACAAACTGTCACATATTCACACAAACAGAATACTGCTTACAAGAGAAAAGCACGAACTGCTGATAAATGTGACACTATGACTTAATCGTAAAACATTTTTCTAAGTGAAAGAAGCCTTAACACAAAGGAGTATTTACAACATGGTTCCATTTATCTGAAGTTCCAGAACAGCGAAAAACAATTTATGGTTAAAAAAAGAAGAAGAATCAGAACAATAGTTTTTGTTGTTGTTGTTTTTGTTCTGTTTTTTTTCTGGGGAAGGGATAGAGGTGAGGGCATCCTTGAGGGGGAGAAAGGAACTTTCTGGGGCGATAGTATTGTTATCAATGATGATGGCATTGAGTGACATGGGTGCAGGTGTCTTTCAGAGCTCATCAAATATTGAAGTTGGAACAGTCTATTCCTGGAAGCTATCTCAGAGGAAAAGGAGCAAGAACTTTAAACATGTTAAGTTCTAGAAATTGGTTACATATGTGCTGATGTGTTTAAGAGTGAAATTGCTGATGCACATTTGAGATGTACCAAAAATAATACAGGTACATGGGAAGTAGAGGGGTGGATGTATGGATGGGTGTGTTTAGAACAAGTAGAGAGGTGTTAGTTGTAGAAACTGGATGGCAGGTGCTGTGCTGATACTTCCCATTTTGTACATGTGTTTGAAAGTTTTCTTAAGCACACACATTTCTTAGATGTGAACTTTTCAGATGTAGGCAGCTCAGAGTTTGTCTGCAGGCTCCATAATGACCGGGCATTTAGGGTCCTTCTGGTTTGTTCTGGCTTCTTCAGCATGCAATCTCGTATTCTGAAAGGTCTGACGGATTGCTCAGGATCTTTTCCACATCAGATCCAACAGAATATCCATAGCATCCTTGCAATTATCCTAGAGCCCATGCTTTGCATTAGTTACGTTTCTTGTGGGCAATACCACATATGTGACAGAAGTCATGTAAAGAAGGGGAGGGTACTTGAACTCGGTCTTTATGGCAGGGAAGGCATGAAAATGACCTTAGGATGGCTGGTCACACTGGATCCTCAGTCAGAATGCAGAGGGATACTAATGCTGGTCCTCAGCTGACTTTCTCTTTTATCCCTTTTTATACAGCCTGGGACCCCAGACTGTGGGATGGTATCACCTACCTTCAAAGTGGTTCTTTGATCCTGAGTTAAACCTCTCTAGAAATATCCTCACAGACTTGTCCAGAGGTATGTCTCTTGAAGAGACAATTTTCATGCAGATGCTCATCTACTCCTGTAGATGTAACCAACCGTCTTATTAAATAAGAAACACAGAGCCAATGTAAAGATAAAAGCCCAAGAGGTCAGAGCTAAGAGCCTTATCCGCCTGCTTCTAGCTAGCCTCTTCCGCCAAGAGACCTCTCCGAAAAGGGAGCTACTTCCTGTGCGTTCGTCTTTAAATAGAGTTCTGTTCTGCCTTCTCATTGGTTGTAAACCCAACCACATGACCGTCTCGTCACTGCCTGTCTGTGGTCACTCCAGGTCTTCTATGGTTGGTATTGAGATTAAAGGCGTGTGTCTCCAATGCTGGCTGTATCCTTGAACACACAGAGATCTACCTAGTTCTGCTTACCAAGTGCTGGGATTAAAGGCGTGCACCACCACCGCCCTGGCTTTCGCTATGGCTTGCTAATAGCTCTGACCCCTAGACAACTTTATTTATTAACATACAAATAAAATCACATTTCAGTACAAATAAAATACCACTATATACTCCCTCTAGGGCTACATCCTGACAAACCCATCAGAAGCTGACGATATCATAAATGCATTTGCTGCACCTTAGCTTCCAAGCGCTACCCTTTGCAAATTCAAAACACCAAGGACCATATGTTGACAGACCCATACATTCTCATTCTACATATTAAGGAAGCATATGGACCTGGGTGAGTCAGCCTTCTTCAACCCCTCTGGACTGATTAGTTTCAAGTGTCAACTTGACAAAGCCTAGGATCACTTGGGAAGAGAGACTTTAAAAAAAAAATCATTTACAATTTTATAAGTTTAGAGTAAAACATATCATTTCCCCCCCCC
>CABHPP010099704.1:0-49229 GCA_902168425.1 Peromyscus attwateri
TGTGTGTGTGTGTGTGTGTGTGTGTGTGTGTGTGTGTTACACATGTGTGTGTTCACATGTGTGTGCACCCATGCATGCATGCATGTGAAAAGGTCAGAGGAAAACTTCCCATGTCCCATCACTTCCTGCCTTGTTTCCTTGACCGAGTCTCCTACTGCACATGGAGCTGGCTGGTGAGCAAGATCCAAATATCTGTCCTCTCATCCTCTATCACCACCACCCAGTACTAGGGTTACAAGCACTGCTTGCGTCTATACCTGACTCTTATGTGAGTGCTGAATATCTGAACACACACACCCATGTTTGTCCTGCAAGTGTTTTTGTCTACTGAGCCATATTTCCAGTCTATTTTTATTTTCTTGATCTCAGAGTCTCAATTCTACAAGTATAAACTTTTGAAACCCGGGTCCCAAAGTTTCTGAATATGAACAGCATTTTCCTAAGTCTATTGCTATTACTGATTAAATATCTAGACAAATGATTCTTCAAAACATTGCCTATAAATTCATTCTACATCTGAAGATCATGGTACCTGGAAGGGAAGAGCTTCAGCATGCAGGGAAAGAGGACATGCTATAAAACCAGATAGCAACACTAAACAGACATCTAAGCAGTTGTGAAGATCTTTCTCAAGCCCCCGCTGCCAGCATGTGTTGACTTCAGGCTGCACACATCGAGAGCCTTGATCTGCAGGGTGTTTTATTTATATCACCACGAAAATAATGTGAAAAAAAAACCATTTTCTCACATAATATAAATATTGGCATCTTAAAATTTATCATGATTTTGAACATTTTTAAAGGGTATCATTCTGGCAAGTTTTTATATAAATGGTTATATCACACTTTAAAATAAATGCAACAGGATATAAATTCCACAATACCTTAAAACTTGTCAACATATCCCAATAGACAGACACATGTACTTTAATAAATTCATTTCATATTTTTTTCACATTCTTGGAGTCATATTTCAACTTCTTCACAGATTGCTAGCTTAATGAAATTAATTACATGAGAATCTCAATTAATCTCCCTGCTTTATATAACTACAACATATACAATATGTATGCTTACAGAAAATATTTAATATGGTTTATTTTCTAAAATCATACACATTAAAATACATACATTTCAGCTTGAGGTATTAATAACATTATTAGTACTCAATGTGTAAACAACATAGATTCTAATTTCTAACAATTATTAAACATGAATGTAATTCATTTCCTGATAAGAAAAGAAAAATGTTATCCAACTTTGCTCTTTGCATATTTAAAGGCAAAAATTAGTTTGTTTGTTTCAAACCTTTCAATTATTTTTCTTTCTTTCTTTCTCTCTTTCTTTCTTTCTCTTTTTCTTTTTTTCTTTCTGAGATATATTTTCTCTGTGTAGGCCTAGCTGTCCTAGACCAGAATGGCCTCAAACTCAGAAATCTACCTGCCTCTTCCTCCCAAGTGCTGGAATTAAAGGTGTGCACCATCATGCCTGTCTGGAATCCATCAATTATTTTTTTAAAACCAGGGTGTAGAAAATATTAAACCTTTCATAGAATTAAAATGATCATTGGCAGTATTTCAAATAAATATTTAATGGTCATTGTTAAGATTAGGTTTCAATGACTTCTTAAATAACACAGAATATAAAATATATCACATATCTACTCGCATATGTACATACCACACACACACAACACACATGCATATCACATACACATACACCATACACATGTACATCACATACACATCACACATATACACACATAGCATGTCACATCTACACCACATTCACATACCACACAAACACATCAATTATACACACAATACACATGCATGGGCATCACATACATATCCATAACACATAGACACAAGAATGTGTAAAAAAGGAAGAAAGAAAGAAAGAAAGAAAGAAAGAAAGAAAGAAAGAAAGAAAGAAAGAAAGAAAGAAAAAGCAATTTTAAATTCTTCTCCATGATCTTTCTAGAATTTTCTATCCTGTTTACCTGGGCTACTTTAACAATTGCTAAGAAATGGGATAATTCAAAATTTATACAAAAACTTCAGAGGTTTAAACCCCATTAAAATGTCTGCTCATATAGAAGGACCCTGACTCTTGGGTTCTGACAACTCGATTATCATCCTGAGGATGTTTCTCTTTACTTGGCACCTAAAAGTTTTCTTAGGGCAGTAGACCACACAAAGCATGTGGAAAGTTTAGATGGATGCTTTTCCAGTAAAGGAGAAGAGAAGAAACCTACATGACAATTCTTAAGCAAATCCCTTCTGAGAGGCCCCAGGGACAAGAAATACATAGAGACTGTCCTTCAAGTCTACCCACGACCACATACCTTTTAGAAAGCTGTTATGTCACCCACACTTACTCAGGAAACATGACCTCAAACTGAAGCTCCAAACAAAAGATTTTTCTTGGGAATGGACAATTGGTTTGGAGTAAATTTTCTGTATCTTAGAGAGTTAGGGAAATCTCTGAAAATGTACATTTATGTGTTAAATATCAGCCCTTGGTCTGGAAAGCTTTGCTAGAGCTCCAAGGGGATCTCTGAGATTACATAATTGTGTATACATGTGCTCAATTTTATGGGCATGGGGCCATGCCATTCATCAGATTCTAAAGAACTACGTGGTCCCAGAAGAGACATCGAACTGATTTGCTGCTCTTTCCGTGCTTGCTGTGGAAACTCCAGGGGCTGAATTTTTACAAAGTGAAATATAAAGGAAGAGTGGATCTGGATATCAATATTCAAAGAGTGAAGGTGTGCTAAGTAGGCTAAGAAAAACATTAAGCAAATAAAGTTGTGTTAGAGTCTAAATGCAAAGCCTTTGCTAACATGATGGGTTTCATGGGGGAATTTCAAGCACGATCATGCCTTAGAAGATGCAGATATAGCAGCACAACGTAATATTTTTCTTCAGGGCAGTATCTTGGCTCCTTCCCTGGAAAATCTCCCAACCTGTAATTGAAGATCTGTGAAGTGTACTCCCTATAGCTATGCATAGTGGTTAGTTGTGTTCTATGCACGTCACACAAAAAGCTTTTCACAGGCCTGTGATTGAGAGATGTGACAGGCATCGTTTAGAAACCTTGAGTAAGCTGCCCAAGGTCTTAGACCCGTGAGGAGCAGTTCTGAGTGTGGAGCTCTCCTTTGCTTCATTCTCTGCTCCATCCTAACTTTGGTGAGGTAACCAGACTGAGTGAAACAGCAGCTCCCATCTGAAACGAAAGCCAGCAATATTGTGAAGGTTGGGAAACTAGGCCTACGGGACAAGGAGAAGTGTATTTTTTAATCCAGCTTTTCTGACTGCTGTTTCTCTGTGTGCATCACTCCGGGTGCACTACCCTCCCATATTTCCTTTGCTTCTTGTACCTGTCAAGCGTCCTTCAAACCAAAGGGGTTGTCTTGCATTGGTTCACTTATTTCAACATGATTGCTGTGTCTCTAAAGAAGATCTATTTGACACGAATGAGCTTTCCCTCCTTAGGTCTCTCTTCCACATTGGGCTGTATCTCACATTCATCCCCCTGCTTCTGCTACAGTATATTATATATCCCCAATTTATCATTTGCTCTTTAGACATTTCCACCCGGAGTGTCAGTCTCTTCAGCCTCTCATCTTGTTTGCAGCTTGGCTGAAAGCTGTCAAGAGTTGGGAGCATTTCCCTCCTAAAATTTCAGCTCATAAACTCTTGGGATGCTTCACCATGCACTGCCAATGAAAGCGGCATTCAGATGTCTTAATATCTTTTTCTCTTTTGAAGTTAAAATAATGAATGAAAGTCAATTACCAGAAGATTTTCCTTTTGTTTTTTGTAGCACATTAAACTAGCTTGCCTATATCATTGATTTGGGTGAGCATGATTCCTGAAGAAAACTCATTCTGCTTTGTTCAGGTACATGACCCTAATACACTACATGCTGGGTGCCCTGGAACTTTCCAGTTTGTAATGTCTCCCACTTAGAATATGTCCACGAAGTTATGGCACTATCCTGCTTTACATGATGAAATTGTGTTCTATCATATAATAAGCTTCACATTTGCAACTCTGTTTTTTTTTATTTGCTTTGTGCCACATGTCATACACTTGGGGATTCTAAATATAATCAAAAGCTATAATATTTATATAGACCACACAGTTGCAATTTGGCACAAGTGTGAATGTCTCTTGTGAAACTCAGGTCTGCTGACTGAATACCAAGCTTCTTGAAGACAGGCTACTTGCTTAATGCATATTCATATTCACAGTACTTCACTTGGGAGCTGAATGAATTGATTGCCTTCTACAAGTTAAAATATGACTCCTGGCATACATCTCTATGGTATGTACTTTGACTGCAATAAAGGCTCACTTATCCTGGCTTATCTCCTCCCCCTCTATCCTTTCATTGGCTGGCTAAGCTTCTGGTTCATCTTGTTACTGGAAAATAGATTCTAGCAGACTGCCATGCACAGGGACTGTAGCTGCTGCCTCTTCTACTGTATGTATATGGAGTGGAGTATAGTATAGTGTAGGCATGTGTATGGGTATGCTTATCTATGCAGGTACATGTGCAGGCTGGAGATTGACACTGGGGTGTCTTCCTTAACCACTTTCTCACTTTACCAGTTTGTTATTTGTTTATTAAGAGGGGATTATTTTATTGAACCTGGAGTTTGCCATTTTGGTTCAACCAGCTGACAACTGATTCTCCCGAGATCCTCCGGTCTTCATCAGATTCCCCAACAGCACCTACCTTATATGAAGGTGTGAGGGATATGAAGTCAAGTATCCATGCTGGTACAGATGGCACTTTCCTCCCAGAGCCATCTCCCTGTCTCTTTCACATTTTGAAACTCAATTCTCCCTTATTTCTGACTAAAGCTCTGACTGGGGCTGGAGAAATTGGTGGGGCATGGGATGTGGATGGAGGCTGCAGAGAGATGAACTGGGTATTAGCGTGGATCAGTGGAAGATGTAGTCTCTCTATCACTATGAAGAGAGGGTCAAGAAGTAGAGGCGATATGTAGCTGTAAGTTTCTAAGGACCAGGGAATGGACAAGAAAAGAATTTGCAATGCCAGTTCATACAGTGTAAACTCAAAAGGTAAGAAACTGAATCAGAGGCCAATTAGAGATGATCCTGGATTGGAAGAAAAATGCGGACGTTTTTCATCTGTGTGGGACAAGAACCTAGTAATCTAAGATATCAGAGGTTTTTAGGGCTTACCCAGAGAGGTCGTTCAGAGTAAACAAGAGCTAAAGTGGGGAGCCCAATTTACACTAGGATTTTCATAGGCATGGTGGGCAAAAGATAAAGAAAACTAAAGCATCAGAAATTATTGCAACCCTCAATGCCTGTATTACTGGAATTTCAATGATATGGACAGCTTCTGTGTCTTCAAACCTGAATAACTGAGTTTACCTTTAAAGATGTTTCTGCAAAAACCTCTTTAATGATCTACTTAGTCATACAAGTACAAAGCCAACTTTCTTCCTGAGATGAAGATGTGGCTAAAAGGAATTAAGAGAATGAACCAAGACCAAAGATGGAAGAGCCAGTGTTATCTAGGGGCCCAGCTACTGTTTCTAGAGGAAAGACAGGGGAAGTCAGCAAGGGGTGAGCAGGACATTGTATCTACCTGCTTTTCCAGTGTCTAATCTCTGCTTGCCCTTGGGGATAGACACAGGCAGCACTTTCATCCTTCATGTTAGAAGCGGGTCACAGGATAGTCACTTGTAATCCCAGCAGTGGGAAGGTAGAGACAGATGGATCCTTTGAGGCTCCTTGGTTAGCCAGTCTAGCCTGATTTGTGAGTTTCAGGTCAGTGAAAAACTCTGCCTCAAAAAACCATGAATGACAGCTTATGAATGACACTCTAGGACACACACACACACACACACACACACACACACACACGAGAGAGAGAGAGAGAGAGAGAGAGAGAGAGAGAGAGAGAGAGAGAGCAGGGTAGAGAAAGTAATTAGCCATAACAGTTCTGTCTCAAACTTGTGTTTGCCAACTCAAGGATGACCAGCTAAGTGTATCCAGCTCCAGGTTCCCTTTGTGCTGCTGTTGGTAGAAGCAACATGATGCTATTTCAAGCATCACCTTGGACATGGACAGTGGTATGATGGCACCTAAGAGAGATGGACACGTATAGCATAGACAGTGCTGCTGGAGGCATATTCTAGGCTTCTGTGATACTGCCCTTCGGAGGACAGCAGGCACTATAATAGGCACGGAAATGAAGAAAACCATAAGCAATAATGGGGTTAAAAAGAAGAACACACACAAAGAACTTACTTAGCACTATGCTGTATAAACCCTAGTGTTACTCATTAAATGTGAAATTTAGGAGGATATTGATAAATTTAAGGATAGGTGGAAAGTTAACAGCAAGGATTCCATCAAATTAGTTTGGTAAATAATATGCTGTTTTATACACAGTGGTTTCTTTCCTTGTATAGATAGCAGTTAATAAACTTACAATTTCCCAATATGCTTATAGGTGACTGTAAGATTTGATATCTAAGTTTTAAAGTTCTGTCTTCAGAAATCCATCCTGAAGGCCTTGAGCCCATTTTCAACTCTCTTCCATCTTCATATTATTATTATTATTATTATTATTATTATTATTATTATTTTGGAGCTGAGGATCAAACCCAGGGCCTTGAGCTTGCTAGGCAAGCGCTCCACCACTGAGCTAAATCCCCAACACCCCATCTTCATATTCTAAGAATTCCTTCTTCTTTGGACAGAGCATAGGTCAATGGGACCTCGGCCCTTTATCCTAATTTTAAAGTCAAATAATGCCTCTGATCTGAGTGTATGGGTCCTTGTCTCCCAAGTAACCTTTATAATTGTGGAGTTAATTGACTGTTAATCTTCTTTCCTCTTCTAGATGTTTTGTTTCTTCTTCTTTCTTTCTTTTCTATGATGTTTACAGTGACAAATAACCCATTACACCTGCATTCTTTCAGTGAATTTAGCTTTATTACCACTGGTGAAGCCATTGTTATTCTTGCACCCTTATTTCAAAGGCCAGTTCCAGCAAGTTTGGACCATAAGATGCCATTTTCAAAGCTTTTCAGAGATACCATTGCACCTGATGCTGAGATTTGGACCTACCCAAGAAAGAAATTCATGCATCCATCTAGCTCTTGAAAGCCTAGCAGGGAAGAACCTTGCAGAAGAGAAAGAAATGCTGATCTGCAAGACCAAGGCCAGGTGAGCATGAAGTTCAGTTCTCCTTTCTTCATTTGAAAACATGCCATGAAACTCATGCCTATAATTCCAACACTTGAAAACTGGAGTCAGGGGAACTCCTGAAAGTTTAAGGCTAGCCTGGGCTACACAGTAAGAGCCTATCTCAAAAAAATAAACAGATATACCATGAAAATACCATGAGTATTTTCCAAAGTTAGCACATATTCTCAGGTATCATAATTGTAATACCTGTATTATATTTCATGGTGTAACTATCCCTTCGATTCTTTCATTATTTTATTTTTAATGTTATTACACATTGGATTACTTTTCCTGCTTTTATAAAATGTTCAAAACTGCACAACAAATTTAATTCATTGTATATATACTGCTTCCCTTCTCCTTATGGGATTGTTGGTGTGATTTGGTTGAACTAGTAACAAGCAGAAATTTGTTTATGGGGTCATGCCCGAAGGTCTAGATAAGCTAGAACATGTATCACAGAGTATTAATGATTCAGGCATACAAACCTATGTTTTTAGAAACATGCCTTGCATAGAAATTGAAATCTGCTTCTCAGCAGTCGACCTCTTCCCTCTGAATTCAAACAAATACACAAACTTATAATTTTCATAGTAATTAATTTTCAAAGTAATTTTTACCCCCTCAATAAATGTCAAGCTATTTTAGAATTTAAAGTAACCACAGATGCAGTCTAAAATATCCAGGGCTACACAGTATTTTTATAGTTTAAATTAGTTTAATTTAAATTAATTTAAAATATTAGAAGTTCTCTCAGAAGTGAACAACTTTTAGAATGAGTAAATCTATTATCTAATTTTGTACACAGATATTTTAGGAACTAATTAGGAAAGGAGGTAGGGGGCCAGTCTTTATGGTTGTTTTCATCTAATATTAAAAACTAGAACTTCATATTCTCTAACTGTATCTCAAGAATGTCTTCTCATAGAATTGTTAAGGTTACAGAGTTTTTAACAAATAAACCTTCAGTCAACTTTCTTCGTTGGCCTGATTTACAATTTTTGAGATATGTCTGCTTGTCCCAAAAAGTGACCTTCATTTTGACTGAAAGACATTTTCCTTAAAAAAAAAAAAAAAAAAAAAAAAAAAAAAAAAAAAAACCAAACCTTTAAAACATTTATTTATTTTATTTTATATGCACAAGGGATTTGCCTACATGTATATGTGTCCACTCTGTGCATGCCTGGTACCCAGGGTGGTAAGAAGAAGGCATCAGGTTCACTGAAACTGAAGTTATGAATGGTTGTGAGCCCCTGTGTAGTGCTGGGGACAGAACCTCTGTCCTCTGCAAGACCAAGTACTCTCAACTTCAGCGAAATCTCTTTAGACCCTCTTTTCTTTTAATTAACCTCCCCCAAGAAGGAATTTGTACTGGTTGTTGAATTTATTTTTGTTTATGTACAGAGTCCATTTGGCTATGATTTCTATTGTTCAACTGAGCTAACAGGCACATGCCCATCCTTCTATCCAAGCAGTGTATAGAGCCCTTGGCAAAAAAACAAAACAAAACAAAACAAAAAAAAACACACATTCAATTAAGTTGGTACTCTAATGAATGAGGTTACAATGGGTTTACAAGTTCATGGAAGCACAGGGCTCCCCAGGTCCTTCAGTAGTGTTGGCCACATCTGAGTCCTTTGATAGGAACCAACTCTCTACGCATGACTGATTCCCTTCATTATTAACTTTGGGCACAAGTCTACCACTTTTTAAATCTAGCAAGAGCCTCTTTGGAGAGCTGATGGTACAGACACTGAATTACAGTCAGGGTTAGAAGACGCGTGGGAAACCCCACCAAGAAGCACTGAACAGTGTGTTCTATGCAGTGTTTCTCCTGAATGTGTGGCAGAGAAGAAACTGGGAATGACTTCAAAGGATGGATGTTCAGGCTAAGAAATGATAGGGGTCAAATCAGAGAGAGAGAGAGAGAAGATATCGACCTTAAGAATGAACTCCGTGGGTAGGGTAGCATGGGGAGTTTGGGATTATTCAGTATCTGATCTACCATCTCAACCGCCATGGTGTTTCCTGGT
This sequence comes from Peromyscus attwateri, assembly GCA_902168425.1. Taxonomy (NCBI): domain Eukaryota; kingdom Metazoa; phylum Chordata; class Mammalia; order Rodentia; family Cricetidae; genus Peromyscus; species Peromyscus attwateri. Next base: position 9,277 of record CABHPP010099704.1, read on the forward strand.
TGATCTTCCTCATTTGGACACAATTAATGAAAAAGCCAGTTCTACACCGCTTCCCCTTACTTCCTCTTACTCCTGCAGCTAAGGGAGTTCCTTTGCCTCCCTTTGGATGGACACAGCTCCTTGGTCCTAGACTGGTACTGTACCAAATGTTGTATGGACTGTTGTGTGGAGTCCCTGCCAAACCCAGGGTCACAGGTTGTTCGGTTAGATTGGCCCTTGTATTGGCAGTGTGGACATTAGACAGCTTCTGAGTGGGGAGACTGTGGCCAGACCCTATTGAAAAACCTGTTTCTGTTCATTTTCCAAGTCTTATTCCCCATCTCCTCATTGTTCTGAGACTTCTTTGTTCTCTTGGAGTTTACGTGTCAGGTTGGCTTTTCTGGGGTACAAACTGAGATGGGTGACTGGCCCAGGTTAAATCTGAATGGATGAAGAGAAAATTTTGCAGGTAGAAGAAGCAGCATCAGCAAGAACTTAAAGACAGCGTTTACATGGGTGGGTGGAGAGAGAACAAGAGAACGGAACCAGCCCAGGAGATGATTACGAGACAGGGACTGAAAGAGAATGTGGAATTGACATTACTTGACCTCCTGCTGACTGCATGCACACTTCAATTCAGTGTTTTTGCTAATTCTTACCATTTCTGGGTAGCCTGGTAGCTTAAGAAAGATAATGGTTTGAGATTTGTCTTTACTCTTTGAGAAGGCCTGGCAGGGATTTCAGGGCTATCATGCAACAAGAGGAGATAAATTTTAGCCATATCTTCCTCTAACTTGACCATAGACTCATATGCTTTTCTTTCCCTATGAATGACAGATAGACCAGATAGCATATAATATGCCCGTATATATAGCTTGTTTGTGAATTATTCCCTATATAAATGGCCAAACAAACACTTTACCCAGGTACTGGGCATATGCATTTGGCTGAAGTTTATTTTTACCCTAAGACAGATATTTTATTAATCCAGTTTATTGTCTTAAACTGGATTTCTCAAAAAGAGCATTATATTCGAAGTCATCTTTGCATGGAAATGATTCTGGGACCACTTTCAGAATAACTTGGCTGAAGGATTCCCAGTCCTTGGCAACTGAAGAAAACCTAGTTTGATATGTTCACTTTATCGATGGAGAAATAGCCACCGAAGGGAATTGTTAGGGGAATGGAGATGTATAGCAACCAAATTGGAGGAGCAAAATTCGGCATCATACCTCCTGATCCACTTCTCTTCCCACTCGACTGCATTAAGTTTGACATAAATTTTATGAGTGCAGTAAAATTTTATATGTAACTGGGGCTCCTTGGGATCACCTTCTTAGACAGCCTAAGTAATCGCAAGCTTTTATATATCTTCTTGGGAGAACATCGTTCATAGGAGCTGCAAACGTCTGAACATTAATCATATTTTCATTTTACACAGATCAGGTAATATGAGTCGTGTACATCATATTATTCCTATGATAATCTCCTATTAAATGTTATCATTTTGAAAAGATAGAGAACCCATTTCTCAAATAGCTTGCTGTTTCCGGGAGACACGGAGCCCTTGCCTATTAAGGCTGCAGCACATGAAAGCTCTTGGTTTGTGCCACATATTTCTGGTGTAAGTGAGTTTCCACCCGAGACCCAAGAGGGGCTCTCTCATTCTGGCCTGCTCTACCAAAGCCACTTGATAATTGCTTTGTTTTTCCTCTAAACTGGAAGCTCTACAAGAAGAGGAGGAGAGTCATTAATTTCACATTTAGGACAATGTATGTCACACAGTAGAACTCAAAAGGTGCATCCTACATGATGGAAATGGACTTGACCAAAGTGCTAAGACAACCAAAAACAATCTGTATGGGGCAGAATCATTCCTTGGTAACTTAGACTGATATGCATATAAACTTTTTCAACATTCTACATGTAAGGGTGTTTGTTCCCAATCTTAACAGGGAGGCAGAGGCTAGAGAGGGTTCCAGTTGTTTACAAAGAGAGCTTATGTTGCAAGGCATGTGGAGTGCATTTGCAATCCCAGCATTGGGGGCTGTGACCAGAAGATTATGAATTTCAGTACCCCCCCCAAAAATGGAAGCTCATTTAGGAACTGGTAGAAGAATTAGGGACCCTCCTTCAGAGCCTGGAGTAAATCTGCAGTAAGTCTGTTCAGCTGAACTCCTCCAGCTCTGCCTACATCTCCTAGGGTCACCCAATCTCATATGTGTCCCCCATCTGTGGCTGTGAAGGCTTCTGTCATTCTACTCTGGTCTTCCCAGCATCAGCACCACATCCCTACGGTGTTCCATGCCATGCATTCAGGGTGACTAGACCTCCCCCCCTGGAGCTGTCACTGATTTCTGTCCTTCGAGTGCCTTTCCATGATTACTGCTTACTCTTGTTTCTGGCTTTCTGCCCTCCACTCCAAGTTCTTGGTGTGGCATTAGGTCCGTCTTTGATCTTCTTTTGCCCACATAGTCCTTTCTCACCTCTTCTTCCCTGTAAGTTCTGTTTGCAAATATTCCACGGCATATTTTTAAGACCAATTTTACCAGTAGATCTGCTTTCAAATATCCTACTTTTGATTTTTCTTCCTATGGCGTTTCTGGAATCTATTGCAAATTCTAAGGTCTAGCCATTGAACTTCCTCCCACTAACCAAGGGATAGCTATACTTTTAAAAACAGGCCTAAAGTCAGCTGCCAAATTTCCCAGCTCTCACTTTGGAACTCCTGTCTTCCATATGTCTATTGGCCTAAATAAATTGGACCACACATATCTCTCTTTCTCTGCTCCAGGTCTGACTGCATGGGCCTAGTTGTATATCTCAGGGCTACCAACCCACAGCCTGCTACCTGCCACTGTGAGGTATGTAAATGAGCATAGTTCCCTGGCCCTTGCAACACTAACCCTGATGTGATTAGCATGGGATTCAAGAGAAGTCAACCCTGGGATGTATAAACTGTCTTTAAGGGCAGTCCTTAACGGCCCTGTTACAGGGATGTAAATCTAATAGAAAGTGACCTGATTTGTCATGAACTCACAGTGCTTTCTGGCTGGGTCTCCTCATTTGATCTGTCAGGACATGGTAATGTTAACTTACCCCTAAAAGAAGTTAGGAAGCACTGGATTGGAAATGCCTTTTGACTAAATGGGACGTGATGCTGATATGGGTTGTATAACATGTGATGAGAAAGCCCCTAGGAAAACATATGGAAACAAAGAGAAAATAGCTCACAGCATTAGTACTAGGCTTTCTTTCTGGAAAACTGGCAATGGTATGTGGCAAGGTCTGAACCCTACCTCCATGAGAGGGGTTATGAGGGACAGGCTCCCTTAGCTGACCTTACATGGACTGTTCTGGGAACACAAGTAAAAGTTCTAGTCTGAAGAGCATGATAGTGTTTCTCAAACACATTTCTTTAGGGTGTGTGTGGGCCTCAGAGAATGTGCATATTCTAACACTCCACGTACAGTTTTGGTTATTATGCTACCTGGAACGGAGGAGGGCTGATGAGAGGAAAGGGGAATTTTGAATGCATGTGTACCTAACATGCTTTTGCTTTCACTGGGCTTTTTTTTTTTTTTTTTAATTTTGGTGAGACTTTTCTCTGTGCACTTCTTGAACTCCTCGGGTTTTTGCTTAGGCTGAAGTTCTAAGGTGAGCACAAAGCTTGAATTTTGCATGCTCTCCATTTTTATTCAGCCAACATATCATTCTTCTTCTGAAATTTCCCATTAAATTAAAAATGTTCAACTGACACCATAAAGGAATAATATAAGTAAGCATAATTATTTTCTTCTTATTGAAGTTTCTCTGGCTGCTCTCTTTGTTAATCCCATGAGCCCCCAATAACTATAATCTCCCATTATAAAGATTTCGGATGTAATTTTTATGACAGTTCATTGTCAGCATTCATTTTTCCAAATGACTGAAGTGATATTGAAAGATTAATGGATTTCCAGGGCTTGGGCCACGTATAATAACCGTGTCTACTTAAAAACATCTTCCCTGGCGGGTCAGCCTTTGGTCTCTGGCGGTGCTGAACTCTTCGATGGAGCTTTCTCACCTCTGCTACCCTCTTTCCCATGCTCTGATATCTGTTAACGTGTAGCATGTAAAGACAGCAGGCTTTGGACTCACTTTCCCACTCATTTTACAATCTCAGTGTTATCACTCTTCCACTCACCCCCATTTTCATAATGATAATCATATGAATAAAAACAGCCTGGTGTAACAGTGATGTAGCAATTGCTTCCTCTCTAATAGTGAGGCAGGATTCCAATAAAGTGTGTGTGTGTGTGTGTGTGTGTGTGTGTGTGTGTGTGTGTGAAAGAGAGAGGTGGGGGAAAGGCAGCAGTGATGTCTACTCCCAAGTTTACACGCTCTTGCCTGAAGACTAATTCTCAGAATTGCTCTCATCCCCTCTCCTTAGCCCTAACCTTCATCCCCAGTTGTCTTTACCAAGAAATCTGCTGTCTCGATTCCTTCCCTTGCTCCCATAGCTCGTACCACGGTGTTGTTCTCATGGCTTTGGGGAAATGAAAAGTAGCTTATCATCTTGAAAGGGACTCTGTCCTGCTGTGTGGTGTAATTGGACACAGAGCACTTACTTCCTGCCCCTTATTATCTGGTCCCTAATAGACATCCAGGCTGACTGTTTTCTTCGCATTCCTTAAAACATGGAGTTTTGTGTTTATTGGCACGTACAGCAGAGGGCCTCTTGGATGCCCTTGAATGAATGCCTTTGTTAGGGTTCTCACTTCCACAGTTCCATTTTATAGAGATGCTTAAGTTGAGACCTTCATTCCAAAGTTTTGGAAACTGAGGCAGACAGTGATCTCTCTCAAATGGCCCTGGTTTTCTTCCAAATATTCAGTGCAAATCTGTACTACATGAGGATGGGCCTCTGCTCCAACAAATGCTTAACGTGTTCCTACTCAGATATGTGTTTAGCACCTCTCCGCTCTTTGCCATATGGCATCAAAAGCTGCAACATTATGGGATACATAATGTGGGTGTGCCACCATCTCCATGGCCCACGGTTAACCGAAACAAATGCTTTCTGAATAGCCAGATTCTCTGATAAGAAAAGAGAGTGTTTTAAGTTCTCCTTACTGCCCCAGCCCACTTCCACATCCAGCCTTCATGAAACATGAGCTGAAACCTTGAGGCCACAGGGGTCTATTTGCCCATGTTTCCTTCAAGGGCATTGGACTGTGTTCTTTTCTTAGAGAACAAACTCACTTGGATTCCTAATATATACTTATTTTTCTCAGAACATATCCTTACACCACACAACAAAGCTTGTCATCTTGAGGAAATATGAGTAAGAAAAGGAGAGACATCTCCCCCTCCCCTTTAGTTATTCTTGATACTTTTAATTTTTATATATTTTTAATTGCAATAGAGTTATTTCACTTTCCCGTCTCCATTTTTCACCTCGAAGCCTCCCATGTACCTTCCCTTGAACCCCTGCCATGACCCCTGACTCTCAAGTTGGTAGCTTGTTTTTCTTTGATTAGTATTGTTGCATATATATGTAAGTATGTATGCATGCATACATTTATATATAAAAATGTATATATAATTTCAACTTGCTGCATCCATTTTTGTTGTTTGTGTGTATATGGTCTCAAGGATGACCACTCTGCAATCCAATAAGCAGGCTCATCTCTGGGAGAGGCTAATTCTTTCTCTCAACCGTCATTAGTTGCATGTAGTTCTTTATCTAGTGGTGGGACCCTCATGGAAAATTGTCCAGTCCACATTAATATGCCCAATGATTCTGCCATTGTCTTGTTTGTGCAACCATTCTTAGGAGAAGAGACTGCTTAACAATAGACTTCCTACAGTATTTCCACCTCCTCTTCTGTAATGTTCCTGAGGCATAATTGCAGAAGCTGTGATATAGATGTTCACTTGGAATAGGCTCCCTATGATCTTTTGATCTCTGTACTGTTTCCAGTTGTGGGTTTCTAAGAATCATCCTCTATGGCTATGGAAGCTCCATGATAGGTAGGTTCATAGCACATCATTTTCCCCACTAAAGAACAATTAGTGATGGGGAACAGATACACAATCATAGTTCCACAGAGCCATACATAAGAAAAATGTATTGAGAAAGTACCCTTATGACAAGGAGACCCTGAACAGGGACATACAACTCTGAATGAGGAGGAAGGAAAAACGTAGAATATAAGAATGGATGTCTTCAAATAAAGTGAGGGGAGAGACAGGGCTCAAAGAATATAACTTGAAAGTTGAATGGCTTTCAACAAATGAATGATTCTTTTTTTTTTTTTTTGCAGAAAAAGAATGAAGGTTAATGAAAAGCAAGGCAAGTGGGAAATGTGGAAGGTATGGTGAGTGTGTTAGCTGAACCGAGCAGATTATGGATTTGAGTAAGTTCCATAGCATGTGCAGATTGGCAGGGTTTGGGCCAAGGCTCCTGAGGAATCCTCAGAGAAATTTCGGGAGGAACTTTCTTGAAATGTAGGTGCTATGCTTCTCTAACACAGTCCTGAAAAGGCTTGGATCTTGCAGAAAGCGTACCCAACAGGAACAAGCCATGGGTTCTAATAGAATTTGGTTAAGGATGCAGCAGCCTTGATAAGTGCAGGGCGTTGGGCAACTGAGCTTTCTGGAGTGGAGAGTGCACTTCACCTATTGGGACTCCCATGGGAATATATGAAGATTGATGTCTTGTGTAATTACAAATTCAAGGAGTCCTTTTTCCAGCCCCCATTAGAAGCAGGGACATTATCACCACACTGGGATTTCAGCATTCTTCAGATGTCAGGTACGCTCTCACCTGGGTCACTTCCCTCTAGTGACAAATGACTTCCTTTTTCCACATCCTTAACTACCCCCACCCCACATGCTCCTCTCCCACTACCTTTTGCACGAATGTCAGTCCTTCTAGCCACATAATTATGTCCCAGACTCCAACTTCCTGCCAAGCATTTTATTAGACATCAAGGGTAGAGAATTAAATCATGCAAAAACATCTGCTCTCAGAACTCACAGGATTTAGGTGGATCAGACATTATATATATATATATATATATATATATATATATATATATATATAGTATTGTGTGTGTGTGTGTTACGTGAATTAATGTATTTGTTTGTTTATGCACATATAAGCAGAGTCCAGAGACTAGGGCCAAGTGTCTTCTGTAATTATTATCTATTTTATACTTTCATCTATTTGTTTTTAAAGAGAAAGTCTTTCACTGAACCTGGAATTCACCAAGTCAGTTGGATTGGCTAGCAGACAGCTGGCTCGTCCCTGCCCCTGCCTGTTCTGCCACACTAGAGTTTTACTTGGGTGCTGGAGAGTCAAACTCAGGACCTCATGCTTGTTTGGCAAGTGTGTTGCCAGAGGAGCCATTTCCTGAGCTCTTACAGAAATTATTTTAAGTACTGAGATGCACATTGCTTTGGCAGGAAGAAAAAGCCCAGCTCTTTGTGTTTACATTATCATTTATCCTTATCAGTTCCCCAGTTTGTGTGCTTCCTAGCTATGGCCACAGTTACAGCTGTCATTGCTGTGAGACTCTCCACTGGCAAAAGACAGTGAGCAGCTGAGCCTGCAGCCTCTATTGTCACAATTCTTTGACCTGCAGAACAAGAGGAAACCATACCTGACAGGACTCCTTCCAAAGGACTCAGCATCACTTCTACCCCAGCATCCTCCACAGACCAGAAGAGCAAATATCCCTTCTGTATCACTACATTATGTGTAAAAATGCCATAGCACCTCTTTATTTCTTCCTTGAAGCCCTGGACCACAGTGCTTTCATTCTTGTGGTCCTGAGTGAAAGAGAAATTTTTTTTGTATAATAATAGACAACAATGACCTTATTAACATAATAATGACAACAACAACAATAATAATAATAGCCAAGAGAGTGAGGGACCATTCCAGATTTCTTATATAAGGGAACAAGAAGTGAAATCTATGGTTTATATTTGCTCTGTACATTCAGCACCTGAAAAGTAAAAAATGTAAAAAGTTATCCTAACTTCTCAGATTTTATTGTCACATAATTAATCATTGTCTTTGGCTGGTAGAGATGGTTGAGGACTTAATTTAGTGGTGTAGTTTTGTGAATTTAATGGAAATTACAAATGATATAGTACTGTTTGTATTAGAGGCAGAAAGACCCCTTTCATTCTTAGGAACCTCAGCCCTACTTCCAGGTTACTTGATTTCCAGATGAGTAAGCTGAAGTAAGGAAACATGGTTCTGTGGGTCCCTGGTAGGGACTTGTGCTCGACAGGTGGGGATCTTTGTCTCTGCAGAGGACTTGCCCCTTGCTGTGTTTAATTCCTCTCTCCCTGTGTGCACAGCAAGTCTCCCCTCAAGATGGCCAAGCCTGGGCTCCTTGGAGTCAGAGTGACCTGCAGTGAGGACGGGTTCACTAGGACACAGAGCCCCACAGGCTATATGCCTGGCATCCTCTGTGGTGGGTAAACAAACTCAGAGGCTCCTGATTTCTCTCTCCTTACTAACCTTGGTAAAGACCAGCTTTGCCCACTCCGCATGATGTTGTAGAATATGGACCTGACCTCAGTGCCCTTCTAGTGGAGATCCTGCTAGCACTGCTTCACATTTAACCTCTGATATTTAATACTCTAACTGCAGACTTAGAACTGTCTCTGCTGCTAATGACCTCTGTCAGAAAGTGGGGTGAAGTGGGCGGGCTCTTCCCCCGTGGGTGAAGTCCTTGAGATGAAAGCATTTTATAATTTGGAGCATTTCGGTTTTGCGCCTTCATACCGGAAGGCAGGCTAGTAGGAAAAGTACCACCTCATTCCCTTGCTAATTCCAGCCTTATCTTACACTCAGTGTTCCATAGAGCTTGACTTGAAAGCTTTCATTTAAAACCCAATTCATATGAATTAGTGTACTACTCAAAATGTCAGGCTGCTAATAGGACATACATAGCAACTGGAAATTGAAATAAGTGCATTTTAATAGAGCTCAGGATTAGGATTTCCACTATCTGTTTGACGTAGTATCACAATTATAATTGAGGGTAAATTTTTTTTTCTGTTGGCATTAATGATCCTCACTCCAGAATTATCAATCATCCTGAATTCATTTATACCACTTTTTCAGAGGTAAAATGATGAAGAAAGAAGTCCAAAGCTCATTGCTTATGCAACCAATTGGGAAGATGACTTCACCTGATATTGATAGATAAAAGGAATGGACAGATCTCTGGCCACCCCCGATACTTCTATCAGCAAGTACGGGTCCCGTTTAACAATGACATCATGTTACAGTGATTTTCATCTTTTTAAACATGTTAAACATTTACTGAAAATTTTTTGGGGGGTGGGTGTGTGCCACCATGCATAGGTGGAGGTCAGAGGAAACTATTCTCTCCTTCCACCATGTAGGGCCCAGAAATGGAACTCCAGGTGTCAGGTGTGGCCACACATGCCTTTGACCCCGAGCTATCTCGCTGGACGTTAGCTCTTTTACTTCAATTGGAGAAAAGTTTAGGTGGTTTTTTCCTAAACTTGGACTGCTTCTTTTTGCTGTTTGGATAAGGAGAGATCCTTCCTCCAAAATAATGTAACAACCACGACAAAATGAATGCTTGGCTCAGCTTAATATCAGAATGGAAGAAAGGAACGCACATCTGTTCTCCACTTTGGTTAGCCTTATTTGAACACCTGGGTTTGACATGAGGGTTTCAAAATGAAAACAGAAATGCTGGTGTGTGTGTGTGTGTGTGTGTGTGTGTGTGTGTGTGTGTGTGTGTATCTGTATATCTATATCTATATCTATCTGTCTGTCTATCTATCTATCTATCTATCTATATATATATATATATGAAGCATTGCATTCTGGGCTGTAGGGAAGTTAGATTATTTACATAAGTCATGTTGGCTTCTAATATGAAAATTTCTTTATTAGTGTAGATTTCCTAGGTGTGATAAAAGCAACCCTGCAATATCTTCGGCAGGTCCCCAGGTTTTCCAGTTTGTGCTATTTCCTTCAGGCCCAGAAGAGGGCAGTCAGGTTCCATGGTTCAAAAGCAACAGCGGCTGCTTGGGTAAGATTTTTCAATAAATCTGTGATTGGAATTAAGTTTTCCTTTAATGGTATTAAAGGGCATTTAGAATTACCTGAAGTTTTTTTTCCCTTTTATTAAAAACCTTACAACCTTTGTGAGAGGGACATGTCCCACCTAAGGAGTGAGATGATGGTGATGTTTTTCCTGTTTCTAGTTGATGAGTCTCATTCCTGAAGGCCTTGTTCAACATCAGGCTATAGTGTGTGGGGAGAGCCCTGGTGGGGTAGAGCTGAGGGAGCCAGGTCTCCTGTTTTGACTTCTAACAATGTATAAGTGAAAGGAATAGAGAGTGCAAGGCAAGGACACTTTATCCCCAAGCCACAGAGTGAGGGAATGAGCTGGAGAAGGAAGGGAAAACTCAGGGGTAGATCACAATGGAAATTCAGTCCTGTTGGATGAACAACAGCCTGACACCCTCATAGCTATATATTTTGGTAGGAGAAAAAATTCACTTTTAAACTGGGAATTGGAGTATGAGAAGAATGCCCCCCCCCCCCAAATCTTCCATAGAAGTTTCTTAGTGAAAAATAAACACATAAATTCAATGTTCTCTTTTTCATTAGCATTAAAGTCAAGGTCTAGAAAGCCTTCACCTGAACCCAGAAAGAAAGACAGAAAGATAGATGTGTTTGGATGGAACTTGGAATATTTAACAATATTCATATAAACATATACATCACACACACACACACACACACACACACACACACACAGAGAGATTTGGAGAAAAAGAGCAAGAGTTGGAGAGACTGTTTTTAGAGGACAGCCTTAATTTAGACATGTAAGAAAGATGCACTTTTAGGGACCTACTTTCAGTTAAATACAGCCACAAGAGTTAAGTATAATTCAGACCATTTTTGTTGTTGTATGTGTTTTAAATACGTTATTTGTATTAACGGTGTGTCTAATGCTGTTTTAAGAAGCTTATTCAAGGAAGCAGTATTATCCTTTGCAGACAAGAATGTAATATATCACAGGCACATGTATGTGTGTGTCCCTGTCACAAGGCTCTGTGAGTTTCTACCTGTCTATAAAACAGCTTTCTTGGTGACTGCGGCATTGTCGTCCCTCTGCAGGCTGCTCTGGAGGCCTGTGGATTAAGGGGGAATCCAAGCGCTATTCTAACTGACCCTGTTTTCCACCTCTGCCCACCATGCCTGCAGACTGGGTGTTCAGACAGAGCTGCCTCTGAAAGTGACCTTGCTCAGCAAGTGCGGATTGGCTCCTGTAGCAATGCCTTTCCCAGAAGAGGCCCTGCACACTGCCAAGTTGTGCTGCAACAAGGATGGGTATGAGATCTGAATGTTGGGGGCGGGGGAGTGAAAGCAGAAAGATACAGCTTGCTGAGTGGCTGGGGCTGCTTATAAACAAACTTGGGCATTGTTTCTGGAGCCCTTTTACAGGGGAGAAGAAAGCTGGACACACACTAAGACCCGACTCCATTTATGCTCTGTGGAGACCTTGGGGAGAGCTGCTTTTAACAGGCTGGTGTCGTAGGGAAGATGATTTCCATCAGTTACTTTTAAAAGATACGTGCTATTTCAGCACAAAGCTGAAGCCCCTTCGAGCTGCACTAGGGATTAAGAAACTGCATGTATTTTAATGCCTTATGAATAGGTCTAGCTGATAAAAGAGGCTCTTGTTACCCCTGCTACATTTAAATGTGAAAAGCAGCTGCTTCTGGTGGGGAGGGGGCAGGGGAGTGGAGAAGAGATACATTATTTTCATAGGGGTTTAATCTTCAGACTACATTGAAACCATAGAGTACCACTGGTTATTCTCTTCTGGGCGCCTCTAATCGCCCAAGGATCTATAAGATTGCAGAGAGGGAAGGAGAGGGAGTAGAAGACAGAGAAAGGAACTGTCTGTAGGGAGGTGGCTGGCCATTTTCATCTGCATGTAGATTTTGAACTTCTGACCAAAATGCATGTATGGTTTAGTATCTTCTCCTTCTTTTACAGGCATTAACCCGGGAAACTTTAAAAGTTCTAGCCAGTTGAGGTGTCTGACACAATTGTGCTCTTTTCAGAGAACAGTCTTAACAATGGGTCCTGGAAGGTGACCACAACCTCACTAGAGAATATGGATGACTGACTCTCTCTCTCTCTCTCTCTCTCTCTCTCTCTCTCTCTCTCTCTCTGTGTGTGTGTGTGTGTGTGTGTGTGTGTGTAAGCATGCTGCTGGGACGTGCAGGAAAGTAAAAGTAGCTTTCTTCCTGTATTTCAGGGACAGCCTATCTCAGGTTGGATTCAACAGATATCATGGGTATCATGGATAAAAGCTTGATCTGCAAGGGTTAATTGTTCCCAGAAACTGATAATACAAGTAAGATGTGGGCTTCTTACACTAGCAGATCTCTGGCAAAGTGATGAATGTTTGGAGAGAGGTTACTGAAAGATCTCCGTCTTTGGAATGATTGAACCTGGATGCCCTTCTGTTTTCTTCTACGCATTACATTTCGACCTGTATTTGTTTATTCTCAATTTACAGAATGTGCTCACTGATGCATCTTTCTCTGTGTCGGACTCCTCACCTGGCCATGAGGTTTCTATAAAACTCTGAGAGGAAAACAAAGCAACAACAGTAACAACAAAACTAGGGTTTTATCTAAGACAGTTTGAAGAAATCTTTCCGATAAGAATTAGTTGCATTCCCTACAACTACTATGGCTTCCCAATTTTTATCTATTTATCTACTTACTTAAATATAACCATTCTCAAATTGAGAGATTAAGAACCAGCCCTCTAGATACAACTCAGTAGTTTTCACCTAGTTCATAATTAAGAGAAATTCACATGTAGCGGGAGGTCTGTCTAGTCCACATGCTTATGAAATTACATCTGAATGAAACTAATGTCATTTGGAGGTAGGGTACAGCTTTGACAGTCTTTGCACATGGTAGATAGTGGGTGGACCATAGATAGCTTCTCTCAGGACTCAGAGAGAAAAAAGGATCGAGAGAAAGGGCAGGTCTCCAGCTGCCCTGCCACACATCAGAAAACCAGAAGCAGACAGCAAGATGTTTCTCACCTCCCAAGCACAATCAGACCATACTGCACTCCACCCTCCCTGCTCAACTTGTGCTTTCAATCAGACAGGAGGCCGTTCTGGTCTGGAGGTCCTGCAGGCTGGGCTATGAATGGTCAGGTTTCTGGAAGCCCAGCCAAACTGCCTGGGTTACTGGAAAAAGCCACTTTGGCACATGAATCACCGGAGCTGCCTGCTGGTTCTTGCATGGGGCACATAGCTCATAATGGACTCATGTGGTTGAACTCCAGTCCAGTCAATATTTTGATTTCCTAACCTGACTTCCCTGCACATAAAAAAAAAAAAGCAATAACCCAGCCAGCCACAGCAGAGACCACAGCAAAGCCAGTAAAAGTCAGTCGACAAGGCTGAATCAAGGGACCAGTGAGAGGAAGAGGCTCAGCAGCCAGCTGTGACTTTGCAGCAAGTTGCTGTTAGAGGCTGGCCTGCCACTGCCCTCCCTCTCTGCTTTCCTGTTGCAGTGGCCAGTCGTAGAGCAACCCCAGCCCAGCCCCTCAAACTGCTTCTGAGACTTCTTGCTTGCCTTACTCCTTTTATCTGCTCTGCCCTCCTCCTCCTCCTCTTCCTCTCCCCGACCCCTTTTAAGTTTGGCTATGGAGCATCAGGTTTGACAAAGAAAGAGCGACTTAACATCCTTTAACGGAGGGAGGTTGATTTTCATTTGAGACCAAATGGCTCGTGTTTTACCTTTTTAGCTCCTAGAAGAGTTAAAAAGTGAGAGGTCAGCTCGGCATCACCATGGCAACCCCACACAGCTAGGTCCTGAAGCAAATGAAGGGAGGTGATAATGGCAGAGAGCGCCCCCCCCCCCCCAATTTCTTTAGCATTTTCCCTCATTCAGAGTTGTGCCAGGGTATGTAACAAGAAGTAGAGTATTTTAGAAAATCAAGGTTTATACTCGGGCTGTTGATTTGTCTGCCTCTGGGTTTTGACCTGTGCTGTTGTATTTGGGCTTGTGCTCGAGACCATCACAGACTTCATCTGTGTCCACAGGATCTTGAATTACACCTATGAGCTCATGCAGAACCCCACCTGGCCCCACTTGTCCTGCCACTCAGGGCTTTACCCACTGGCTTTCGAGGAGTCTGGAATGTTAATGAAGAGAGGCACTACTGTGATGGACGGTAGAAGCCCAGCACAGAGAGATCCCGGACTTCACCCATCATAAACCATGGAACTCCTTCTGAAGCAAACAAACAAACAAACAAACAAAAAGATATTGTTTCCAATTCCATTCAGGGACCTTAAAGAATAAAGTAGAAAAAAAAAATCAAAACTGTGAATGTGCCTGAAATGCCCGATTCAGCTGTGCAGCAGGAACCTGGGTCTGAGCAAGAAGGAATGGTCACGACCTGGACTCCATCTTCCGGTCTATTCATCACAGTACACCATGCACACACTGCAGGGCGGTGTGTTGTCTCCTTGCTCCTGACTCTCACAATGCTCTCTTGAGGCCGGTGGTCCGCTCTTTGTTTTACAGACTAAGGGGAAGATGCTCAAGTGGAGGCAGCAACTTGCCCAAGGGCCACAGATTCTGATGCGAACATGCTCTCCACCCTTGCTTCATGCAGCCTCTCTCCAGACTCCTTAATATCATCCAGATGCAGGAATAATAACTCCATGTCGGGAATCAGGAGTCTGTGCTTTTGCTCATTAGCTTATTCATTTAGTTGCAGTGGAACGATCACCAGCCTGCTATGTTTGTAGTGCAGTTCCAGGTGCTTGAGAGACTAATCTGGAGATGCTGACGAGGCTAAGAACCAAGGAGGAATGGCTTACATCTCAGCAGTGAACATGGGACAGACATCCAGTGGGACCACATTTCGACTTTCCCCTGTGTGGGCTGTAGAGGGGATAACAGACATTTCCTAAGCCAGGTTCTATGCTCACACCAACAGATCCTCAATAAACAAAGCCTCTCACTCCCTTTTGTCTTCCACCTCATGCTGCCCTAGGGTTTCTTTTTCTACCTGAAGTCAAGCTAGCTGTTCCTGCTCTCATGGCAACTGGGCTTGTTTCCAAGCTGTATCTATCTAGCCCACAGGCAGCCAGGTGACCCTGGTAAAGCAGAAGTCTTCTACTCATGATTGGAGAAAGGCTGCAGAACAGCAGAGCCAAGAGCAATGAGAGAAGGTTACTCACCTATGTATAGGCCATAAAGGTATCATCTGAAAGAAGCTAGCCTCACCTCTTCTGCCCCCTCTCTCCTTGTCTTGTTTTTGCTTCTGAGATGAGACACGGTCTCATGTATCCCAGGCTAGCCTGCAATTCCCAATCCAGTCAAGAATGACTTTGAACTTCTGATCCTCCTGCTTACATATCCCAGGTGCTGGTGGTGTGCACCACCACACTCAGTTTTATGCAGTGCTAGGGATTGAACCTGGGGCTTTGCACATGCTAGGCAAGTATTCTACCAGCTGAATTATAGTCCTAGCCCCTTCTCTCCTTTCAGGGCATTTGGTGTTGGCTCTGAATCTGAGGTGATCCATCTCTTCACTCTCTGAGCATGCTCCAAAGACCTCATATAGCTTGGAGCTCTTCCATGCTCTCCTTGCTTAGGATGAGGTTGAAAGCCAGCTTTGACATCACTGGTCTTTATTAGTTCAAATCAAAGCTGGCCCTGAGGGACTTGACAAGGTGGTATCAGCTGACTGACAACTACTCGATTTTCAGAAAGGAAAGATACCACTTCCACAAGGCAATCTTTCATTTTAATAGAGTGCAAGTTACAAAAACAAAGACTAATGCAAAGACATCAGCTGGAGTCAAGTCTAAGGCTATCCAAGGGATGATTAGAATCAATTAAATTAGGTACCTCAAAGGCAATAAAATTCTTAATCACTTTCAGAGTGCACTGGTTAGCAAATGCCACCTTAGTCTTGTGAAGTTCAGAGTCAAATTCCTAGCCTCAAAAAAAACGCTAACCTGGAGGCTTTTCTGCTGTTCACTTGTCTCTGCTCTCCTTTTGCCTCTGACGAACACCTTTGTCTGCCACTTTCTCTTGCCCTTCTTGCACATGGAGATGTGGATGGCACGCACAGTCCATCAGCCCATAGGAAGAAGGTAAAACTCACACCTAAATAGGATAAAAAGAGGCTATAGGGAAAGAAGGAGCATCTTATGAAGGGAAAAGAGACATGAAGTCCGATCAGAGTTCAACCCTCATCTCAGAACTCTGTAGAGGCTTCCATGACCTCTCAAGGTATCTTTGCTTTGTAGACCTTTCTGGTGTCTCGTTGCTCTGTTTTCACTAGTGTGACCATTTGCCTGTGCCTTTCTGTCCCACTAAGATCTTATTTTCCACAAGTCAAGCAAGCTGTCTGTCTAGCTCTCCATAAGATCACCTTTGGTGTTTGATGAGGAGATAGAACATTGTGGAAATGGTGAAAGAAAAATACCTGCCTTAGGCAAAGGGAGGAGACTGGGATTGCCAGCCAAAGGAGGATGAAGTGTTCCGCCTCCCTGGCAGGTGCAGCCATACAGAAAGGACTCTCAGGTTGTGACCAGAGAATTCATCCTGGGAAGAAATTATAAAAGAATACATGTGTTAGGAGATGAGAAAGGGAACTGTAGAGATTACACTTGGATGAAGATTGGAGCCAGTGGAAGACCAAAGAACTTGGCAAGGGTATGCCAATGCTTTTGAAAATGGACAATTGTATTGAGTGGATGAACCTTTCAAAACTGAATCTAACTGAAGGCTAGCTAAAATAATTTGTCATGGAATATTGTTCATCCATTTAGTAAATGCTGATTGAATGTCACATGCCAGCCTCTACTCAGGGCTAGGACAATTTGCCTTGCAACAACATGGGTGTAAGACTGAGCTTATGAGCAGGAAAGAATAAACAGACAATAAGTACCCCAAATGAGCAACAAAGAAACACACAGAGCAGCCCACATAAGCAATGAAGGAGAGCTGAGAACACAGAGACAGAGACAGTCAGGACACAGGTGCAGTCAGGCAAAGGCAATGCTAAGGCTGTCATCTATGGCAAGCAATTTGGATTTTTACTCCAAATGCAGTAGAAAGTAATTGAAGACTATTAAACTGAAGAGGATTGTGAACTTGTAGCACAAATGTTGAAAGGTCTTATTAATAAAAACAAACCTGGAGCCAGGTATTGGGGTGAACGCTGAATGATCAGAGAAACAGAACAAGCCACATCCAACCTCACCTTGCCAATTCCTCAGCTGATTTTGTTTCCTTAGACTTTCAATCCTCTTCAGCCTCTGAATCCTCATCCGGAATGAATCTCAGCTGAACTTCTGCCAAAAGCCTAAGAGCTTAAAAAGGCTCTAGTACTTGGTCCTCACACCTTATATAACTTTCTGCTTCCTGCCATCACTTCCTGGGATTAAAGACGTATGTCACCATGCCTGGCTGTTTCCAGTATGGCTTTGAACTCACAGAGATCCAGAAGGATCTCTGCCTCCAGAATGCTAGGATTAAAGGCATGTGCTACCACTGCCTAAACCTATGTTTAATATAGTGACTGTTCTGTTCTCTGACCCCCAGATAAGTTTATTGGGGTGCACAATATATCAACCATATGAACTGACTTATATGAAGATTCTGTGGCTTGCTGTATGAAGAAAGGATTTGGAGGATTCCAGAAGACAGAGGAAGTGGGCAAATCAGTTGAGGGAAAAATGTAGTGTTGTCAGATATAATGTGTCCTGGAAGAATGATTAGATATGGCTACAGGTGTTCTAGATATGGATAATGGAGGAGTTACTTATCATTTGGGATACTTGTCTTAGTTAGGGTTTCTATTGTTGTGAAGAGACACCATGACCATGGCAACACTTATATAAGAAAAACATTTAATTGAGGTGACAGCTTACGGTTCAGAGGTTCATCATCATGGCAGGGAGCATGGCAGCATGCAGGCAGACATGGTGCTGGCCACATCTTAATTAGAAGGCAACAGGAGGTGGTCTGTCTCACTGATAGTAGTTTGAGCACAGGAGACCTCAAAGCCCACTCCCATAGTAACACACTTCCTCCAACGAAGTCACACCTACTCCAACAAAGCCATGCCTCCTAATAGTGCCACTCTCTTCGGTGGCCATTTTCTTTCAAACCACTACACTTGGAAAGACAAAACCTTCAGTAACACCTAATTTTGAAGGCAGAGCTGCTAAGAAGATCACAGTACCTGCTTAATAGATTGGGAGGCTTGCAGAAAAGATTATTCTTAGTGTGGGGACTCATGACCTCAAGGTGACCATGTTACATCTGGCTGATACAAAAGACATCCATCAGATGTTTTGTCATGCTGACCAAACTTCCTGAGCATATTAGCTCAGTTGAAGAAGAATTTCTTTTGCCTTTGTGTTTTCAGGCCATGGTTGACTCATTCTACTGTCCTAGCCCCAAGGTAATGTTGAAATATTAGGGCAAAGGGCACAGTGAAGGAGAACTCTCACTGCATGGCAGCCAGGAAGCAGAAATACAGACATGAAGGGGCCAGGGAAGGACATACCCCTCAAAGGCAGGCTCCCTACTTCCTCCAACTAGTCCCCACCTTCTAAAAGCTAATCCATCAACTTGGCTCCTTTATGATTTAATCATGTCTCAGTGGTGTCAACAGCTGTAGACTGAGCCATCAACACGTGAGCCTTTTAGGGGAAGCTTCATAAACAAACACAATAGAAAGCAACCTGACAATTCTAGAATATACAAACTTTACATAAAAATGTAGAAACAATGTTGTTTGTGTATGTAGGTTAAGGAAATATTATAGGCTATTGCTGATGCTCTTTCAGTGACTTATGCTAAATACCGATCTCATTGTACTCTCTGTATTTCCCATTTTGTTTTGTTATAAACAGCATTACTTTTATGAGCTAAAAAAAAAATCTACTTTCAGACACCATAGGGGAAAATAATGCTTTTTTCTTGTGTTTCTTAATGGTTCAACTTCATACTCATTTCTAGGACATTTGGAGAAAAATGAGCCCTAAGGTGTTAGAAGAATAAATAGAGAGTTTGAATGAGTTCCATGTTAGAAATACTCTGAAAGACAGTAATATCACCTGTTGGAGTTATGACAATGGTTTTGATAACAGTAAGATTTTGGAGGCCAACAGGGGTCTAATCATCCATAAATAAACTACCCAATGCAGATGAGTGCATACACACACACACACACACACACACACACACACACACACACACACGGGGGTGAGGGGGAACAGGGACAGAGGTTGACATTAGGTTTCTTAAACTTTCTCTCTCCACATTACTTTTTGAAACAGGGTCTTTCACTGAAACCAGAGCTCACTGATTGTTTAGTTACTAGCTGGCCAGAGAGCTTCAGGGATCTGCTTGCTTCTGTTCTCCCTTCTCAGTGAAGAGCATCTTCCTTAACTTTTACATGGGGGCTGGGGATCTGAACCAAAATCTTCACTTTTTTTGTGTAGCAGACACTTTAGTGGACTAAGCTATATGAAGTCTTGAATGGGATAGGACAGGGCTATCTGGAGATGAAACTACCTGATTCCTCCCTTGTTATCAGCATCCCAAATGGGCCCAGAACTCTAATGTTGGAGCCAGCATGCTGTAGAGCCTGGATCCTGGCAGTCATAATTAATGCACTCAAAGAAAAGAGATGCTCTGCTCCTGTTAGCATGTTTTGATCTCGTTCCACCTCAGCTTTTGCAGCCTCATTATTGAAGCCATGTCATCTTTCTTGCAATATATGGAAAGCTAAAGTGATATAATTTTACCATCTCAACCTTGTTTCCCACAAGCAGTGGGACAGCTAAAGAAAAGTATGATGTGAAAGACCTACCATCATGGTAGGAGAAAGCAAGGGGAGTCTTCTGTGGTTAATTAAAAGTTATACTTGCCTTTGTGTTGAAAACTTTATTTTCAAATTTCCAACTGTGTCTGTGCAGTCAATATTAAAGCAAGGCAGTTCTGTTAGAAAGAAAGGAAGGAAGAAAGAAAGAAAGAAAGAAAGAAAGAAAGAAAGAAAGAAAGAAAGAAAGAAGGAAAGAGGAAGATAGAAAGAAGAGAGAAAGAAAGAGAGAATGAAAGAAAGAGAAAGAAAGAAGCATTTGAGCAGGGAGTAGCAGTAGTAGAGAGCTTGCCCAGCATATGTGAGTCCCTGCATATGATTCTCCAGCATGCATGCTCACCCTCTGCACCTCCTTCTCAAGATACCTAGGCTAATTTTGAAGTTCCACTTATGTGTGTGCTCCCTGTAGCCTATGTAACTTCTCCTACAGTTACTGCCCTACAGAGGGAAATGGTCCTTCTTTGCCTCAGCTTCAACTTTTATAAATTGGGGAAGAAGTTGGTGTACGAACCTATTCCTGGAGAGATACAAACAAAGGTCTCTTCCCTAAGACAGGGCACCAATGGTACACCTAAGTCCAATTGCTGTTGAACTTGTGAGACCAGTGAGTCATTGGCTTAGTTACAGGGGGTGTCAGTGACCCCAAAGAGCCCACACTGCCAGTAAACCTCACCTTAGCATGAATGTAACTGCGGACATGTTCCCTTGTGTCAACCTCCCGTAAACCATACACACAAGCACCCACATTACTTAGGAGGTTAGATGCAATTAAGACATAATTACATACAGCTGGGAGGTTCAGGTGGGAGTGGCTAAAAAAATCTCAAGTGAGAGTCCAAAAACCCTCCCTACCCCATCCTTCTATGAAATAATGTCAACATTCTTGAGATTCTCTTGCAAATAGTCACAACTGATTAAAATGGTGGCCTTTAAACTCAGAGAATTGTATCATATAATAGAAGTCTAATTCATATTATTTAATGAATTTATGTGTATAGGTGTTTGGGCTGCATGTATGTCTGTGCACCCTGTGCATGCCTAGTGCCTACAGAAGTAAGATGAGGGTATTGGTCCCCCTCTGATTAGAGTTACAAAGTTGTAAGATGCCATGTAGTTCCTGGGAATTGAATCCAGGACCTCTGAAAGAACAGCCAGCACTCTTAACAGCTGAGCATCACTCCAGCTCCTCTAATTAATATTTATGTTTCCAGAACTGGACATGCAATGCACGTACTAAATGCTCAATACAAACTTATTGAGTAAAAGAATCCTAACTATTGGCTTCCAGTATCCCTCTTATACTACACTTGTGCTTTATTTTCATAACCAACTCTCAATATTGGAACTTTCTAGTGACACTAAATGTTTGTTTACCTGATACCAGAGTCATGTTAAGTGTCCAAAGGGAGGGAAATTTGCTTGAACACAGTGACCAGATCTACTTAATTTTGAACATCTGATGTCTCTATTTTCTCTCAGTTGCTAAGCTTTTACCATACCATGCTTGAGAAAGCATGCAGAAGCTTCAGAGCATGGTGGATGAGATATATACAGAAGCCATGCCCTCAAGCACTACAAAATCTAGAAGAGATGGGCTATGAGAGCCTGGCATGTAGTTCCTGTAAGAACGAGGTAGGTAGGATCCTATGGGAGCATCCGTCTTCCACTCACTCATACGCCATTTTTATGGAGCCTAAACTTTGCCAGTCCTGGTGTCAGGTCCCTGTCATGTGAAAAGTATGGCAGTTACTGCCCAGCACACTTAAAATAAGGCAGAAGTCATCAAAAGAGGTACACATACAAATGGCTATCTTGAGGCATTTCAAGTATTTTCATGTTAAACATACGCATCTGTTGTTATGGGATACGTAGGAGGAAATGAGCAAAGGTATTTGGTTTTGAGATCTTATTTCCTTTATTTATTTTTGGTAGTGGGAGTTGAACTTTGGGTCTCATGCCTATGAAACAAGAGTTCTACCACTAAGCTACACCTCCAGCCCTGAGTTGGAGATTTTAAAGAAAAAAATAGAATTGCTAGACAAAGCTGGAGAGTCAGTTGAAGACTAGCTACTCTTACTAAAGAATTTAAGACATCTTTTGAGCAATGCAGAAGTCCTCATAGTTGTGAAGAAGGGGAGTAATCTGCCGAGGCTTGTTTGAGAGAGAGGGTACTGGTAGCCCAGTGAGATTCATTGGCTAAGGGTAGGAAACAACAGTGGTCACAGCCCAAGGTGCAGCTGTCCATCCCAAAAATGTTTGTTTCTAAAGAGAAAAGTATCAGAGGATCCTACTATGCACATCAGCTGTCAAGGGAAGAGTCACAGATATGAGAAAGGAGAAAGATACCTTTGCCTTGTCTACCCCTTGTGACTAGAGTCTCTTGGAGTAAATTCTAGAAGGTCAGGAAAGTTTTGAGCTGAGAAGTTACTCTATGGCTGTTCTCTTGAGGCATAAGAGGAGGTCTAACATTCCAAGGTGATTAGATGCATTCATAAATATAACCCAAACATGTTTTTCCTTGATTTCCATCAGGGTATCAGAAAAATTAATGCCCAAAGGGGAAAATTGATCTATTCTTTAGTTCTGCCTTTTATTTTCTGTTTCTAGACCAAACAGCTTAGAATCAGAGTCTGTCAAAACAAGATTATACAGGCATATTAGTTTTGAGATGCCTTGGGCCATGACAGAAGCAAACTCATTGAATTAGACTGAATTACCTCTTAAAATTAGTACACCCTGGGCTGACACATTTGAGCCATTTTTTTCCAAACTGAGATCAGGAGGACGTTCCAGAGATGACCTGACACCTCAAACATGTTGATGACTTCTTCACTCTGTCCAAGATATGTGTTGCCACAAGGCTAGTTCTGACTTTTCCAAAACTTTTCAAGCTACTTAAATTCAAATTTGAGCCCTTTAGAATGACATGTCACACAGAGACACAGAGACAGGTCATTGCTGGATTGTCAAATCAGAGAGGACATGGGCTTGACCCAGACACCTGGAAGTCAATGCATTTGCATCGGACAAAGTAGTTCCTCTAGGAAAATTGACCAGGTGAGCTGATGTGAGTGATAAGACAAAAACATCATCATTAGGGCAGGTTCCATGACCAGTGACAATGGACAACACAACAATGAACTCAATGGTATATTTGGAGGGTTTTTTAAAATTGTTTGTTGTTGTTGTTGCTGCTGTTATAATGCTTTGTCTGAACTTTTTTTTCTTTTTATCCCCACCCTCTTTCCTTTCTCTCTTTCTTACTTTACAGGTCTTTTGCTTACAAAGGGAATGCATGTGTCTCTCCATCTATGTCTTTCTTGTGCTTTTTCTTTGGCTCTTTTTCTCCTGTTTGTTTGTTTTGTCCTATTCTGTTTGTTTTTACTTTATCATCATCATTATTATTTAGATGTGTGTTTGTTGTCTAATGAGAAAGAGAAAGAAAGGGCATAGATTTGGGTTGATGGGTAGGATCTGAGAGGAGCTGGGGGAGGGAAAACTATAATCAGAATATACTGAATGGAGATAATCTATTTTCATTTTTTTTGAAGAGAAGAAAAATATTAGAATAAAAGAAAAAGAAATCATCATGCTCAGGATAGTAGCTGTGTCAAGGGTTCCTCATGGGAAAAAAAAAAGAGAGAGTTTTCAGAACAATCTGCAGAGACCATTGCTGCCATCACCCCTCTTTTGAGAGAGAAAGGTACTGAAGGTTAGACTGCTACAGGACCTTGCTATGCTTGTTGACAGCTAGCAATTTAGCCTAGAAGCCAGAATGAAAACAGGTCTTCTACAAGAGGGAGACAATAAGATCTTATTTCTTTCAACATTATAGCCTGACTCACTTTGAACATGATTATCCAGGGGATGACTTTGTCTTTTGGGGTTGTGACTAGATGTAAAGTGTGTTAAAAGATGTGGCTCAGAGCATGAAAAGAAAGAACCAAAGAACACAGGGCTGCCTCAGAAATGAGTCTTGCTCTTCCTCAGGCATTATATTAACCAATGCGTGAATGCCAAGGCTGGGAATGATACTGGTCAGGGTGGTGTGCAGTAATAGCACCTAGACAATTTCATTAGGTCCTTCAAATGCAATTCTGATCAGGTTTATGTACAGAACTGCTGAAGTGTCCTTTTGGCAACTTTCTGAAAATGAGAAAAAAAAATCACTTAGGAATCTGTAGAACCCATTGAAATTCAGGCTGCAACTTTGACCTTGGGGCTTCCTTAACAGGAGTGGATATTAACATTCCAAGGCTCAGAAGTTCCCTAGGTTGTGTTTCAGAAACAATGTACAACACATGGGATCTAAGTCTTTATTTTAAGCTCAAGAACTGGGGTCAGCAACCTTTTTCTATAAGTGGCTAGATAGCAAATATTTTAGGCTTTGCAAGCCCCAGGGATAGTGTCACTCCCACACAACTCTTTCCGCTATGGTAGCAGAAAATAGCCATAGATACTAATGCAATTGGCATATTTCTATTTTATGCTTCTTTATTTTCAAAAAGA
Organism: Peromyscus attwateri; assembly: GCA_902168425.1. Taxonomy (NCBI): domain Eukaryota; kingdom Metazoa; phylum Chordata; class Mammalia; order Rodentia; family Cricetidae; genus Peromyscus; species Peromyscus attwateri. The sequence continues at coordinate 33,719 of CABHPP010099704.1, forward strand.
GGTGCCAAACTGAATTTGACCAGTGGGCCACAGTGAGCTGAACTCGATTCTAGAATTACATAAGGGTGGGATCATAAAAGAAGTTAAGGCAGTCATGCAACAAGTATTCAGAAAGTGAGCAATATCCAACACATGCCGCAGAAAAGCTCAGTCTGAAGCAGTAGACCCATGCATAAACATCAAGTTACAGTGAGTATAAAGACTGGGAACTCAGAAGGGGACATGTTGCAGAGACTTCAGAACATTACATTCTTCTGCTTCTAAGGAACTTTAGAAGGCTTCATGGAAGGATCAGTAATTTACCCAGACTGTCTTCATTCCCGACCCTTGGAAGACAGTACTAGTCTACTTCTACACCATTCAGACACAGTGGTTCATGATCCCGTCAAGCACAGAGGCTCAGGAAAGCAGCACCGGTCAACACTGTTTCCCAAGTGAACTCCAATCCTGCTTCTCCTCTCAAAAGATGAATAGGGGTTCAGCTCACAGCAAGGATGCAAGACATCAGGCAGTACAGGGACAGTATGCAAGTGGTGACATGGCTGGAATGCTGGGACTAACACAGTGCTCACAGATCAGCAAGGCTTCATTCAAACAAGCTTATGGAAGTCACAGCAGGAAGGATAGACGCTGTTAAGGCCATTGGGGCTGCAATCAAGGTTTCAGATGTCACAGTAAGCTTCCAGGATATTTCATTTCTGTAGTGATGATCTTATTTATATTTTTGGAAATTAATATCAGGGATATAAGAGCTGAATGAAATTGTAAGGTAAGGGCAGGAGGAGAGGGTGAGGACCAGAGATATAGCTCAGAGCACTGCTGTTGGAAGGAACTGGAGTTCCTCACATCCATGTTGGATATCTCACAGCTACCTACAAGTTCATCTTCAGATAGATCTGAAGCTTCTGGCCACTGTGGGCAGCCACGCACATATGCACCTATCCCCCCCATACATATATAATTGAAAGTTTGTATTTAAAAACTAAATATATGGAAGTGGGGAGAATTGGGGAGGGGAACAAAGGGAAACTGTTTTAAGGCCATTGTAACAATTGATGAGTGAAGATTTGTCCTAAGAACACATCAGTAGGGCTCAGAAGGAGTACACAGGTGTTTCTTTCTTTCTGTTTTTAATTAAAGGCACAGAGCTTATCATTTTTGAGAGTGGTATCAGATATGGATTAAAGATGAGGTAAATGGGGCTATGTTCCAACCTTAAATAATGGGCAGCATCCACTCTCCAATGATGAGACCTGCCCAAAGAAAGACACACAATCAAGCCAACCCCAACTATCCTAGTCTGAACAAAACCTTGAAATTCTGTGCAAAGCAGAAGTTTGGATAAAAGGCAACATCAGCTTTGGAAGCTGGGGAAACCTCCACTGATTTTAATTTGTAATTCCCCCTGCTTTATACGGCAGCCATGGATTCGAGGAAAACATCGCCTCCCTCCCGTTGGCTCATTAGCACTGAAGGATCTGATCTTTAAAAGTAAAATTGGGAAATTTCGACACAGATGGGGATGCCTTGATTACACAGGAAGGCTGCGACTGCACAGTCAGCAACAGGTGCTGCTGTATTCGGAGAACCCTGTGCTTCAAAAGACTAGCTGAGCCTCCCGAATGGCTGGCGAATAACAATTTAAGCTGATTGCAAACTCCTGGTCTTGTTTTCCTCCCATCTCCCTCTAATATTGAGCAACTTGGGGGTACTATTTCCCGTTCCAGCCAGTTTATAAAAGTTCCGGGGATATTTCTACTCAGCTAGTCTCCTCTGTCTGTATTTGTACCTCTTACTAGCTCATGTGTTGACCATCCTCCAACTAAGAAGAGAGAAAAGTCTTCCAGAGACTTGCTGCCAGCATGTTCACTTTTCATGATCTGGAAATGCTTAACCTTTCCTTTAAAAGGAAGAAATTGAGTTGAAGAAGAACTAGTAGAATGCTCCACTTATGGGCTGCTGGGATGGCTCAGTGGGTAAAGGAACTTGCTGTCAAGCCTTAGATTTGCATTCAATGCCTCGGACCCTGACCTACAAGGTAGAAGGAGAGCATGGGTACCTGCAGATTGTTCTTTGACCTCCTAGTGGGTGCCATGGCAGGTGAACATAGCCCCCACTAAATAAATGGATAAATAAATAGCAATAAAGCTCCAGGGTTTACATATGGGACATTGAATGATTCAGAGAAGGCAGGGGACACCTTCTCTCATGTGTGTACTACGAGGTGTTTCAAGACTTGCAACCTTGAGTAGAGATTCAGGTTATATGCGCTGAATGCAGAGAATGCCAGGTAGAAAGCAATGTTGCAGATGCTACAATCTGAGTAATAGTACTCCTCTTTCAAGAAACATACCCATGAGACCCAAGAGTCTCCACAAATGACTAAATAACTGTCTGCTTTGAATTGTATAGAAAGGTGTGTGTGTGTAACAAATCCAGGGTTTTGCATATGTTAAGCCAGTATGCAATTACTCTACCACTGAGTTACAAGCCACTCTTAAAAATACTTTAAGGTAAGGGCTCAATGTGTAGCTCAGACTGGCTTCTAATTTGTGATGCTCCTGCCTCAGTCTCCAGAGTCTTAGGATCACAGATGGTTGCTACCACACCAAGCTAAGAATTCTTCCGCAATGCAATTTTCATAATCTTATCCAGGGGAATCTAAGATATCCCTTCCTTAGACCTTAAACTTAATTTGGATATAGCCTATCACTATATCAATTTGGTGAGCTTGATAGACATTTTTCCTTGAGCTCTGAAAGTTTATCATGCACACAAAATTAGTTCCTGTGCTCCACCCACAAATTAAATCGATGGTCAACTGAGACATCCACTGTGCAGCTCCATTATCCTCCATCAAATTCCTCCAAACATGTTGTTTATCTTTCACTCCGAACTTTTGATCTAGACAATCTTGGGAAAGTTCACTATCTCTCCCTAACTAAATTCCCTCATGTATAAGCTGAAGATGGTTTTAGTATATAACTTCAAGATTGTCAGAGAGAGAGAAAATAATATTGAAAATGAAGTGGTGCCTGGCATAGAGAAGAAGGTGATAAATACAAAGTCTGATAATGCCCCAGGAGGATGGGATCTGAGAGAAAAGGCTTCTCTGCACACACTCCAAGTGTGCTGAGTGGCTTCAGCCGATGGCTACTTCCTGGATGTACATCTGCTTTGGAGGACACAGAGCTAAGTGGTCAGCGATCACTTCTGTAGGAAAATGAAAGCCTAATGCTCTCATTCTTTGTCGGTGACCTTTCCTTCAATGACCTCCTTACCCCTCTGTTTCCCACTTAGACCCATTAGCAGGATGTGCTGCAATATGCTGCTTGTCATGTGTTTCAAAGACACCGTGCTAGGATGCAGGTACACCAGATGGATAGACCTAGTGTGACTAATTATTGTGTATTTGCCTTTAATTATTATCATTTATTACCAGAGGAAAGACAATAGAGGGTCTCTGACTGAGAAGAAAATGTTGGCAGCAGGGGAGGCTTTCCAGAAACATGACTGAGTGCAGCAGAAAGTTTTCCTTGCTGGTGACACTGCATTTGCATATGCGTAAACATGCCTCATACACATTTGACAGAAAGACATACAAGTTGATTCTCTTTACTATTTAACGGAAGTGATTTCAATACGTATCTATAATGTTTAAAATTTTTCAAAAGAATTGTGCATAAATATCCACAAGGACTTTCCTGGTAGTTTATAGAACAATCCTTGGAGCTAATTAGCCAACAAGTGTGTGATGGTAATTGAAGTGGAGGAGAGTAATACAAGCCTAAAAACAAAAGAAAAGAAAAAATCCCGAGTTTTAAATAATGTGTATTTCAGTAAGAGTCTCATCAATTTCACTTTGATTTTCTTTTCATTATAAAATAGCATGTATTAAATGGCTCATTATTATCAACTACAATAAAGATAATTTTAAAATTACAAAAGGTTTTTTAAAAATTATTTTATTATTTTTAATGATGTGCACATGTGTTTTTGTGCATGTGTCTGCATATGGGCATGTCATATGTGTAGGGGGGCCTGGGAAGCCAGAGGCATTGGATCTCCTGGAGCTGGATTTATAGTCAGCTGGGACCTGCCCAACATGTGTACTGGGAATGGAACTTAGGGCCAATACATGTTCTTAGCCACTAAGTCATCTCTCCAGCTGGGAAAGGAAAGGTTTCAACCATAAAGTCGAAGAACCATTTTATGAATCCACTATATGAGGAACTTCTGGGGAGACAAAGTTTGTATTTAAGTAAATTTCTATATAAATAAACAGTACACATTATAACAGAACTTGAAACCTACACATACTTGGTTTGACATCTTGGTTTATGGCATGCCCAGGCCATAAAACAACTACAGTTTCTCTGTATGTGCAAGAATACACTGGAAGAAATCTAAAGCAGGAAAATTAGGGTCTGTAATAGCATGAAACCTACATTTTGACAAGAGATTGTTTTTGCTTTGTATCCTTTATTTCACAAATAGGTTCTTTTTAGCAAGACACCTGTGTTGTTGAGTGTTATTTGGAGAAATAGTAACAATGGGTGCCCTCTAACAATGCATTTTCAATAAAGTTAATCCTTTCAGAGACCTTGAGTCTGTAGTTTCCCCTTTTTCTAGAACCTAAACAATATGTACAAAAAAATAAGAGGCCACGTTCGGTTGTCTGCAACAGGGAAGTGAAGAGGCTGGTGAAGCCAGAGGGGCTACTTCTGTGCTGAAGCTGAGATGAAATGAAGGGCAGTCAGCCATCATGGAGCCCAGTGTGTCAGCTGGGCGGGAGGCAGGTGAGCCTGGTTCTGAGAAGGACAGTGTATACCCTTGTGCCCACCAGTGAGTTATTTCCCATCCATTTGTGACAGATACTCACGGGGTTTTGTTTGTTTGCTTGATTGGCGGTTGCTCAGCTCAACATCATTTTCCACATTCAAGAAACTCTTCCTCTTTCTCTCCTTTATCTCTACTAACAGCCTTTTCATAGGAAAGGTAATAAATATAATAAAAAGAAACATTTATTCCAGAATGTGGACCTCTGATAGAGGATTATGAAACAAATGCTTACGTCCCATTACTCTCTGGCTCTGACCACACTGTAGGAGTCTAGACTTACCTGTGTTTTATGCTTCTGGCCTCTGAAACTGACTTATATCCCAACAACACACGCATCCCAAAGCAGTAGGTACACCTGGCTGCTTCAGTCTGCAGACTTTCTATGAGTCCCTCCTGGTATTTAAAAAATCCCATCCCTCAAATGAGGTAGAATCAGCCATTCTTTCAGGCAGCCCAAATAGTCTTACACAGAGATGCATGGATTTTTGAAAGCTATCTGTTTTACCTTTCCTATCTCATACATCAAAGTTAGAATCTTCTAGAACTCAAGAAGTGTCTGTCAGCAAGCAGGTGATCAAGTCGATTTCAACACTGCATTTGGCTACTGCTGTAATAAAATAGGTGTAATCCTGTAATTGGTTCACAGCTTGGCTCAAACTCTGTATTACTATATTAATACTATAGCAAGAAGAGGTACTGTTTTTTGTTTCAAATCACTATTAGAATATGAAGTTAAACGAAAATACTTGTGTTCAGTCAGTGACTGGCAGTTGTGTGAGCTATCATTTCATCCTCTCCTCTCCTTCTGGGATCATACTTACCCATCTGTTCACTTGCTGGGTATCTATCTATCTATCTATCTATCTATCTATCTACCTATCTATCATCTATCTATCAATCATCTATCTATCTATCTATCTATCTATCTATCTATCTATCTATCTATCTTGGCCATTGATGTGTGAAAAGAGAAAATAATATGTATTCTTTATATTAAAACATGTATGTGGGGGTGATTAACTCTCCAATTCTTTCCTCACCTTGCATTCACAATTAAGAAGTCTTCAAAGACAGCTGGGCAGTAGTGGTACACTCCTTTAATCCCAGTACTCAGGCAGTCAGATCTCTGAGTTTGAGTCCAGCCTGGTTTACAGAGTGAGTTCCAGGACAGCCAGAGCTATACAGAGAAACCCTGTCTTGAACCCCCACCCCCCCCAAAAAAAAATAAAGAAAAAAAAAGAAATCTCCACAATCATTTATCAGTATAAAAATCTCTGCTACAGGCTTTATACAAAAAGACCCACAATGATTGTAGGTTGTATAAGTGAAGACCTAAGACACTGGATTGTTTTGCTGTCGTTGGAGTAAAATTTAACCACTTTGACTAATACAGAATGGCAAGGTTCCTGGAGCCATGCAGCATCAGTTAAAGAGGTGAGCTTATTTCCTATTCTCCTCCTATTTAGCTGGCTGACCATGGGTAAGTCATTAAAGTCCAACTGAATCATTCATCTGCCATGGAAACTTATTCGCGACAGGGTAGGAAAGACGGCATGCTGTGCTACTTAACTGAAAAAAAAAATGACATTCCTCGGATTCCAAATTCTAACATGGAGTATCCTTGATGGACAGCCTTAGAGGACTAGTTAGAGCAGCCAGAGACTGGGCCTCGGCCTCTCACGCTGGCTTCCCTAGCAACTCCACTTCTGTTGCTGTACAGGATATGCGATTATATAGACAATTGGAGGTTTAATTAAAAGTTCTCTTAAAAAAAATTGAAAACCAGTGGGTCCAATGACCTCTAAATTTCTCTCCAGACCTTTAACGCTCCTGCAATGTAATCTTGTTAAAATAATAATAATAATAATAATAATAATAATAATAAAAGAGCCCACGTTGCCCAGTCCATCTATTGATGTATAGCCCTGTGATTTCTTTCTCCCAAGGGTTAAGTGAAGAAGTAAACCTGTTCCACATAGTCTTGGATAGATTTTCATTTGTATCACACTTAACAACTCACTCTGTGTAATAATTAGAGATACGAAGGTCATTAAAAGAAATTCCTGTGGGCTGGAAGCCTCACTGTAGCACACATCTGTGCTACATCATATATGTCTGAACAGCCTCCTAAGTAACAGAGAGTTTCATAGAAATCCAAACAAACCTCAGTGTGTTGCTGCCAGTCTCCTTGTGGGAACCCCTAATACTCTCACTTTTGAAACATCGATTTTCCTTGAATGATGATCCCAGGGAATCATGCACTTCCCATAGCTTCTGTGCTGTTAGTGAAAGAGTAGAAACCCTGTTCCTGGGTCTTTGCTTTCCAATAATAATAGCTAGAACTGAATCTAGAGCAGTGCACAGGGGAATGAGTTCACATACACCCTCATCAAATGGGCTGAGGCTGTGGGGGGTATTGTGTTCCCCAAATATTGTGTATACTAAAAAACTTATCTGGGGTCAGAGAACAGGACAGCCACAATGTTAAACATGAGGTTAGGCAGTGGTAGCACACACCTTTAATCCTAGCATTCCAGAGACAGAAATCCATGTGTTCAAGGATACACCCAAGCATGGTGACCCACGCCTTCAATCCCAGAAAGCAAGCCTTTAATCCCAGGGAGTGGTGGTAGAAAGCAGAAAGGTATATAAGGTGTGAGGACCAGAAACTAGAGGCATTTGCCCTGGAGAGGCATTTGCCCTGGAGAGGCATTTTGGCCTGGAGAAGCATTTGGCCTGGTGAAGCATTCAGGCTTCTAGCAGCAGTTCAGCTGAGAGTCATTTGGATATGAGGACACAGAGGCTTCCAGTCTGAGGAAGCAAGACCAGCTGAGGATCCAGCGAGGTGAGATAGCTGTGGCTTGTTCTATTTCTCTGACCTTCCAGCATTTACCCAATAACTGGCCTCAGGTTTGATTTTATTAATAAGACCTTCTAAGATTCATGCTACATGAGGCCACACTCAGGACTGGACACGGAGGCTCACTTGTTTGTGATTAGACAAATGCCCACCTACTCCTAAGCAAAGGTGAACTCAAAAACATGGTACTAACAGTTTGTTAATCAGAGTCATTAGAAGTGATCAGATGGGGGGTATTTGTCATTTTCCTCTCTCTCTCTCCAGCCATTTAATATTGAACCAGGATGAGAGGGAGTGCTCAGTGAGAGGTAGTGCATAGCACTTGATAGATGAGTGATGCTGACATCAAAGCTGGAAATAGAAAACCACACACCATTGAAAGTCCTGTCCATGCAGAACACCCATTTATTTATTTCTACAGCAGATGTTAACTGAGGGCCTACCAAGCACTAGTTGCTCTTTATGCCTTGGATCAAACGAGAGTTTTCTCCTCTGTCTCTAAACTCTTCCATGGATATGAAACACATGCAGAATAGAAAAATTGTCAATATTTCTGAAAAGCATTCCCATCAAATTAATTAGCATGATTATATATATATATGTGTGTGTGTGTGTGTGTGTGTGTGTGTGTGTGTGTGTGTGTGTATGTTTGAATACCTAGGACCAAACTCCATGTGGCCTCTCATGTCCAAGGGTCTTCACATTGATCACTGTGTACTGCTGATGATGCTGAAGCTGTTTGTTCCATAAAGAAATTGAGCATCTGTTATGCGTTAACATCCAAGACTTTCAAAAGTGTGGTCCCAGCCAGATGTTATACCCAGTATCCATTAGCATGCATTTAAATAGGAGAGATGATAATTTGTGAATAAAATAAATTTTAATGGATTTTACAAGTTACTGAACATTAAATGACCATACATTTCAGAGGCCAATGAGAATGACTTTAAACATGGAAGATGTTTGAATGAAAGAATGAGCCTTGATGTCATTCCTTGACAATTTAGACCATTCACATATAGGCTGATTAATGAATGCATTGATACCCACTAGATGCTTACTGAGATCCTACCAGATGGGGAACCTCAGGTAAAGAATCAGATAAGCAAGACTGGATAAAGTTAGTCCTGCTTCTATGATCACTTACATTCTGATAGAAGAAACAGACTTTCAAACTATCATGAATTCATGTTAGGAATGTTTTTGATTCCTAGGTACAAAGTGCTTTAGAAGTACACAGTAAGGGAAAGTTACTTTGCAGGAGGAGTAGGGATGATCCACAGAGGTATTGGTGTTGCATTGGACCCGATGTGTATTGAAATCTGAAATTTGAGTACTCACATTATCTGAAATGAGCAAAATACCCAGCCACAGAAGAGAAAAATGAACCGATGTCACTTGAAACTACCTGCTCCTGGGTGTTTAGGATTAAAGCCACCTTGGCAGTGAACTTCCAAGTCCTTATCTTTTCATCAGAACTTCATCCATGTGGACCCACCCTGAATTTTGGTAATATCAAATGATCCTAGGCACACCAGGGAAAAAACACAGGCAAAAGACTGATCCCAATCTCAATCCATGAAGATATGGAGAAGATAGAAAGGAAATTGTTAACACCAGGTTGAGAACCTGCAGGGAGAGCACCCCTATGTACGGGAAGATTTTTAACTCTGAGCAAATTGATGCAAAGGACATGGTGAGATGACTACCTCATCCTGCAAAGGAGAAAATGGAACCTTGGAAAGAGACTCACAAGACAACTTCAGATTAGAATGACTGTCATGGCTGAGGTTAGAATCACAATCAGGGTACTCTACTTTAAATCCAGCACAAGCCCGTTTCTGTAGTTATTATTATGTGTTCTTCAAATAAACCACCTTAAATGATATATCACTCAAAATGCAGTCTTGAAATAAAATATACATATGTGTATGTCTGTCTACAGAGTATGTAGATACAAAGCATTCTTTGGGGGCCTTGTGTAAAATTTATCATTGAGATCAAGAATACATCTCAGGGGTACAGTACTTGTTTAGCTTGCATGAGACCTTAAATTCAATCTCCAGGATTTCAAAGAAGCAAACAATACTTTTCCTAGAAAATGTATATGGTAAAAGAGATGAAAATCTCAAATTTTAAGGTATCTGAATTCTGTACTGTATATTTGCCTACACTTACATATGTATGATCTGTTTTTCATAATTTCACATAATGATTAAAAATAAACACATAAATGAGAACTTTAGGAAGACAAATTTCTTCTTGAATTATTCAGAATTTTGAATTTTACTATATCCCCTTAAAAACTTTGAAGTCAGTTCAACCAAATCATTCATATTCTGCACTATATTGGACATACATATTCATTTGTATACATGAATGTATATATATATATATGTGTGTGTGTGCATATGCATTCTGTATATATACATATATGTGTTTATATAATACACAAAGGCCTAGTTTTTCTTCTCCAGTTCTCTCTATGAATCTTCACCTGAGTTTTTCTTGACTTTTCCACAGCAATTAGACACTCCATATGAAAAAGAATTTCTCAGCTTTTTCTGTAATTTAAAAAATTTTTTTTTCTTTTCATTTTACAAACCAACCACAGTCACCCCTCCTTCCCCTCCTGCTGCTCACCTCTCTCCTTCCCCTCACCCTGCCCCAATCCACTCCTCAGAGAGAGTAAGGCCTCCCAATGGGAGTCGACAAAGTCTGGCATATCAAGTTGTGGCAGGACCAAGCCCCTCACCCCTGTATCAAGGCTGAGCAAGGTATCCCTCCACGGGGAATGGGCTCCACAAAGCCAGTTCATACACTAGGAATAAATCCTGGTCCCACTGCCAGTGGCCCCACAAACTGCCCAACAAGGACATTTGCACAACTATGTTCATAGCAGCATTATTTGTAATAGTCAGAACCTGGAAACAACCTAGATGCCCCTCAACCAAAGAATGGATAAAGAAAATGTGGTACATTTACACAGTGGAGGAAAAAAACAATGACATCATGAAATTTGCTGGCAAATGGATGGAACTAGAAAAAACTATCCTGAGTGAGGTAACCCAGACCCAGAAAGACAAACACAGTATGTAGTCACTCATAAATGGATATTAGACGTAAAGGGAAGGATAACCAGGCTACAATCCACAACCCTAGAGAAGTTAGGCAATAAGGAGGACCCTAAGAGAGACATGCATGGATTCCCCTAGGAAGAGGAAAGAGATAAGAACTCAGCTGTTTTCTTAATCAAAGTAAGCTGATGCTCTTTCCTGATCTCAACTAGATGAAATTTATTTTGTCTAAATGGACCATCATTTTGTACTCTCATGTCTAGGCTTTATAGTAGTATCAGCATAGAGAATTAATCAAATAAACCTACATAAGATCACATTTCCAATGAAGAAATTTTAAAAATGTGATTAATGTCTTAATACTGAGAGGGAAAATGGTATATGGTTTGCTTATTTGGCCATATCCACACTTGTGTTTTGAGGGTGGTGAGCCTTTCTGAACATTTTCATGTCAGGGGCAGACCTCTTTGGAATCTGAATAGAAGCTTCCTGAAAATATTATTTTTGGAAAACTGGTACTAATTGAAAGTCAACAGCAATAATGTGAGACTGTCATCAGAAGCATAAAGTGATAGGAATGAGCAAGGTTTAGAAAACTGAGCCAAAGCATCTGGAGTCCTTCTCAGTGTGTGGGAACCGCCCCCACCATCTGAGGGCCAGCAGTGCTGCCTTGGAAGACATTGTAGAATCATCCTTGTCTGTGCAATGCTTTTAACTATGCTGTCCATCATCTTACTTCTTAATTGCCGTCTTTATTATTATTAATTCAAGCTGCGACACACTTTTCCATCTTGATTTTGCAGAAAAAATATCTAAAGACAACTTGATGCTTAAATCTTTATTGGATGCCATCCCAGATACAGAAGGCATAGATTTGCAGCATTGAAATTCAACCTATGACTGTAGGGGAGGAACTAAGGACCTTTCTTGGTGTGATGTGATCCAGGCACAGAAGGAAGAAGGGAAAAGGTGACTGCAATGATCTTGAGAATAAAGGTCACATTTTTCTGCAAACCAGTGTTCCTAGTCCCAGTCACTAAGAACACAGCAAGATGTAAGTGATGAAGAAAAGAGGGAAGAGGACAGGATATGGTCAACTGTAGCTCCATAAGATCATAACATCTAGGAGGTTTCTTATGCATAATTTAGTGTGTTCTCTTGGTATGTGAAGAGCTGAAGGGATGAGTCTTTCCATCAAGAACAGTCAGTATTAGGAAGTGGGTACTGAATTGATTATAGCAAATCAAGAGCCTTCCTGTGAGCAGAACTCATAGCTGCTAATGGACACTAGTAGGAGTTGAGGTTGCAGAAACTAATGAGTGAAGGTCCTGATGAGCAATGGTAAAATTTCTCAGCATTGCCTTGTGGATATAAGATACAGGTTGAAGTAGGAACCTTGAAGTCTGTACGCAGACTTCCCAAACTCAATAAAACAGTAGTCTTTCATGCTACACCCACTTTCTTCACACCTTGAGCTTTTTTCCCATTATCTCAAGAGAAGAAAGATTTCTGCAGTCAGTGGAGCTGGTGTGGTGATACACCTCTTTAATTCTAGCATTTGGGAAACTAAGAAGAAAGAATCATGGGTTTGAGAACAGCCTGCGCTACATAAAGAGACCCTGTTTTAAAATGTGCCTATGTACATGTACACACAAAATTTCAATTGGCCTTAGAGTTATTCAGCAAAGTACAAAAAAGCAAGAGAGCTACGGAATTAGATTATAAAGCATAAGAAAAAATGTAACTATGTTTTTTAAATAAATGCCCTTCACTGGGGTAGATGGATTTTAAGCTATGACCAAGATTAAGCTGCTGTTGGTGAAACCCCCTTAGCCATTTTCAGACAATGTGTGCATTTACAAGTAACAACAGGCTGCCAGCTTGCATTAGAGTGCCTACTGCCGGAACTGGAAATTGGAATATGATTGCAAATGTACAATTTCAAACTCTCTAGTAATCACCCTATTATCAACTAGGGGGTGACGGGATGCCTTCCCAAGACACCAAATCTGAACACTGGATCTGGGATTCCCGACCTAGGGGAATTCTAAGGAGCAGCAAGGAAAGAGAGAGAGACATAAATGGATGGGAATGTTGATGTAGATGTTCCTGCTTCCTGCTTCCAAACGAAATGCCTTGTATATGAAATAAACTAAAATCTCATAGTTAATCAGATGTTAGAGGTTTCTTTTCTTCCCTAAGCATGCAAATGCAACTTTGACAGCATTGCTGACTGTTCCTCTCGGTGTTTTATAGGTAATGTTTGACACCTGTGACTTTGAAAGCCAGGGGAGGAGGCAGTATGATAGCTACAGCAGATGCCTTCTGACTCAGTTGTCAACTTGAAATGATTACATCTTCTTTGAAAACAGCCATGTTAACAGAAAATGCCTTGGTGGCCACTTGGTAGATTCTATGTGATCACAGGCTATAGCTGTGATGCCCAGGGCAGGCTCTTACCAAAAGTATAAGTCTGCATGTAACCAATGCAGCATCTGAACAGCCAATTCCTATGCAGTATTTGTTGACTGATTAAAAACTAAGAGTGCAGATTTTGTAAATTTGTTTGTATCCACTCCACAATTTCCATGGAAGATTTATTGATATTGCCCAGAAATACAAAAATGTTTCTCTTTTGCTGTTACCTGGCACACATAACTCAGTGTGAACCTTGATGAATCCACCTTCAATAAATCAATAAAGGACTGTCAGTATGCTTTATATCTCTGCAAGGGCTGGTGCAAAGGAAGCCTGGAGGAGAGAAGGGAGCGAGTTTGAGACACCCGCTAATGTGGCAGCAATGAGAGGCTGCCTGCACCTTCACCCAAGAAAACATGGGCGTGTTGCTTGTCCCCAATCTCCCCCTTCTGTAGGAGCAGAACAGAGGCGGTCTGGTGAGAAAATCCAGCCTTGTGGGTGCTGCCAACTTCTCCTATGTGACTGGGCAAAGCCACCTCTTCTCTCAACTTAGAATTTAGAACGTTTTACAAGATCTCTCAACTCCCAGGCTCTCCTTTGATCCTTAACAGAGGTATTGGTGGTTCAGTTTTCTTTGACCTTTGGGGTTTCCTGGTCTGGAGTTCAGGGAGAAAAAAGACATTTGGACATGGGGGCTGTTTTATTGCTCAATGAGATGGTGCTGGGTGCATGGTGGCTTGGTTTGATGTTTAGATGAGGTGCTGTGCAGAGGTTAACTGGTGTCCTCTGGTTGGAAAGCTCTAGGCCAGGGAACCAGACCTCTTGGTTCTGCTGTTTTGATGTAAACCTGAGATTGAAGTGACCTCAGCACCCAAGACTTGATTCTTACTCACAATCAAAGCAAGGGGCCTGCTTTTCTTTGTTCTGGTGCCCACCCTCAGTGACAGCTCTCCAGGGGGCTGCCTCCAGTCAACAAATGCAGGCAGCATGCCTCTGCTCAGAACTCTGGGAAGCTTGCCTTGTTTTCTGAAAACCCCCTCTTTATTTTCTCTCCAATTAGTTTTATGTGTCTATTTATTTTTCTCAACAAGTTCATAATTTCATTTCTTTTTTTTGTTGTTTGTATTCCCTGTTTCCACCCAAACCCTGCAGCGTTCTCTACTCTGAAAATCTGCTTGCCTTTTAAATCCATCTGTATTGAATTATTTATAGTTTTGATAAAGTCCTGTTTTGTCTGATGTTTATTTTCTTTAACAACAAGAAACTTGAGTGAACTTTTTCAAAAGACTTCCCCCCAAAAAAAGAGATTTTGATTTTTCATAAGTGCTAGGCAACCCTGGCCAAAATGCACAAAGCCACCGTTGGGTGCCCTTTCCTTTGTGATCTGGGTTTCCACCCCACTATTAAACATTCTTTCATCTAAACATGTTGTGGGGAGAGGAAAAGAAAACATCTTCTGAGCATGGACTCTGTCCAGAACAAAATTCCACACCTCTCTTCACTACCCAATCCCTCTGAGCCCTTAGCTTCTACGCTGATGATCCCTGCATCCTTGAGGCACATTATGCATTGTGATTGGTTGACATCTTCACGTGACACAGATGCTCACCCAATTACTTGTTCATTTGTGCTTTGCTCTCTGTGAAAGCTGCTGAACTCTTAACACTTGCTAACCTAGTTTACTTGATTTCAGTGGACCTCTCCTCCTCCTCTCTAGTTAGCCTCTCCTGTCACTCATTCACCGATGACTGATAATTTGGGTCTGGACATCTTTCACACTCGTGTCCCTTCTAGCCAATATCCTTATACTTCTGTTGCTTCATGTTGCTCTACCTTCTGCATTAAATTCATGAATTCATTTGGATGGTGGAGTTTTTCCTTTGGGGATGAGAGACAGACAGATGGGCAGAGAGATAGAGACACAGAGAGAGACAGAGACAGAAAGAGATAAATTGATTACTTTGGATGAGCGAAACACACATTGCACTCATGCACACTCATGACTGCTGGATATGTCCACACATAGGGAGCCGTAAAACAGTGCAGGTGGCCAATACCGGAAAGTGACCCAAGAGAGAGAAAAATGGACAGATTAAGTGGTAAGTTAGAAAGTATAGTTAGCTCTTCTTATTGGAGTTGCTTAGACTGAGAGAGCAGGGAAAAGAAAAGCAAGCTTCCTATGGAAAGAGTTCATAGTATATATGTTTCTTTTTTTAAAATTTAGGTAGGTGAAAATTAAAGTTTTATTTCTTCACCTTGTCTTTTATTTTCTCTTTCGTGTGTGTGTGTGTGTGTGTGTGCGCGCGCGCGCGCG